>JAMKCH010066460.1:0-29510 GCA_023653785.1 Ophioderma brevispina
GCAACACGTCATATTGCGTCTATCTCAGACTGTTTTGAACGTATTCTAACCAGACTTGCACTAAAAAAAAAAAAAAAAAATGACCACTGGTCTTCCCATTATGTCATATGACTTTAACCCCTGTTGGGGTCACCTAGGGGTCACAGGTATCAAAAGTGTGATTTTCCTTTAAACTGTATCTCCTCCTACATTTTCACAATTGCAGGTAACGGTGACTCATGCATGTTGGCAGCTGAGACTCTTCAACAAAAGTTAATGGTTCGAGAGGTCAATCTGGGTTCATTAAGGGGGCACTTCCGTTCTTAAATGTGGAAAAATCTTAAAAAATCTTCAAAAATAGCTATCTGATCTACTGCAAAACGTTGCATTGTCACGACTCATACATAGCGGATCAGCTTAAGACCCTTCACAAACGCTCTGCTCTTAGGGGGGGGGGAGGAGAATGGGTCAAGGTCATTAAAGGGAACTTCCGGTCAAAAAACCAAATTATTCAAATATTCAAACAATTTTTACTCAAAAACCCAAACATAGTACAGTGACTTCACTTGCAGATATGCTTTCATGTTACCTAATGTAATCAAGGTATTTATTTTGGAGGTCAAAGGTCATTAAGGTCATTCCGGTTTTAAGGGTAATTCATATTTTTTATCTCAGAACTAAGCATAGTAGAATTTTTTTATTTGCATTTGGAACAATGTCATTTTTGTTGTGTACACACGGTTTTTTTATACTGATCAAAGGTCCATTAAGAAGGGTAAAAGGTCAATTTTGCAAAAATTTAAAAATAAGCCAAATTGAATTTAATTTAGCCTAAAGTGGACAGATAAAGCCCCGTTATTACCGACCTTGATGTAACATTAATAGTAGAAGATGTTTATGCATAGTCTCGACCCCAAGGTCAAGTCAAGGTCAAAGGTCAAATTACAAACAAGCCCCGATTGAACTGAAATTTGACAGGAATAAATCACTCGGGATATGGTAAATACAGAAAAATTACAGTTAACACTATTCGTGACCCAAGGTTCACGTTATAGAGGTGCACGGTCAAATCCCTTACAGTGCTTGGATGAGTGAAACTCAATACTGTTGAGCCTTGTAAGTTTTAACACGTAAAAATACATTTATGACATTTTGGGAAGTTACAGGGTCAAAGGTCAAGTCACCTCTAGGGGTTTAAGGGGTCACCATCCATTCCCAAAGGCCGTCTTATAACTAGATATGTTTTCCAGGTCTAGTTACCAGACGGCCTTCATGCCGCCTTGTTCTGTTTTTTGATGGGTTCTTTCTCCTTCTTTCTTTCTTTCTTCTTCTGGCAAACTTCAAATGCTTAAATTTTTTGTCTGGTTTGAAGTTTTTCTGACCATACTTGCACCAAATGACCGACTGTAGTCTTCCCATTTTGTCATATGACTTTGACTCCTGTCGGGTCATCTAGGGTCACAGGGGTCAAAAGTGTGATTTTCTTTAACTGTATCCCTCCTACATTTTTACCTTGCATGGTAACTACTCATGCATGGTGGTAGCAGCTTGAGACTCTTCACAAAAGTTATGGTCGAGAGGTCAATCGGGGTCATTAAGGGGGCACTTCCGGTCTTAATGTGAAAAATCTTTAAAAACTTCACAAATGCTAAGCGATCTATGCAAACGTTGCATGGTCCACATGACTCATATACGGAGCAGCTTAATGAACCCTCACAAACGTCTGGCTCGGATGGGGGTCAAAGGCATTAAGGGGAACTTCCGGTCAAAACACAAAAATATTCCAAATTGTCACAAAATTTTATCTCAAAAACCCAAACATAGTACATTGTACTTAACTTGCAGATATGCTTTCATGTTACCTGATGTATGCCAGGTATTTTGATGTTGGGAGTCAAAGGTCATTTAAGGTCATTTCCAGGGTTGTAAGGTAAATTTCAATATTTTTATCTCCAAACTAAGCATAGTAGAAGTTTTTATGCAATTGGCACATTCATTTGTGTTGTGTACACAAGGTTTTTTTTTATACTGGGATCAAGGTCATTTAAGATGGTCAAAAGTCATTTTTGCCAAAAAATGTTTAAAAATAAGACCAATGAATTTATCTTTAGCCTAAGGGTACAGATAAAGCCTTTTATAATACAGGGATGTAACATTAATAGTAGAAGAGGTCGATGATAGTCTCGACCCCAAAGGTCAAAGTTCAGTCAAGGTCAAAATTACAAACAATCGCCGATTGAACTGAAATTTGACGGGAATAATCCTCGGGATAGCGTAAATACAGAAAAATTACAGTTGATCCCATCCGTGACCCAAGTTCACGTATAGAGGTTTCACAGGTCAAATCCCTGACATGCTTGGTTGAGTGAAACTCAATAATGTTGATCCTTGTAAAGTTGTTAACACGTAAAAATACAATTTAATGACATTTTGGTGAAGTTACAGGGTCAAAGGTAGCCCTCAAGGGGTCATTAAGGGGATCACCATCCCTCCCAATCGGCCGTCTTATAATAGATATGTTTTCCCAGGTCTATTACAAGACGGCCTTCAGGCCGCCTTTTTCTGTTTTTGTATGCTTCTTTCCTTCTTCTTTCTTTCTTTCTTCTTCTGCAACACTTCAAATGCTTAAAGTTTTGTCATGGTTTGACGTTTTCCTGACCAGACTTGCACCAATGACCACTGATTCTTCCCATTTATGTCATATTACTTTGACCCTGTCGGGTCATCTAGGGGTCACCGGGGTCAAAGGTGATTTTCTTTAACTGTATCTCCTCCTGCAGTTTAAACTGCATTGTAACGTTACTCATGCATATGTGCAGCTTGGTACCCTTAACAAAAGTTATGTGTCAGAGGTCAATCTGGGGTCATTCAGGGGTCACTTCCGGTCTTAAGGTGAAAAATCTTCAAAAAACTCAAAAATAGCTATCTCCTATATGCAACGTTGCATGGTTAAGTGACTCATGCATATGAAAGCAGCTTTCCGACTTCTCACAAACGTTTGTGCTCTGCAGGGGGTCAAAAGGTCATTAAGGGGTCACTTCCGGTCAAAAAACAAAAATATTCCAAAATATTCAAAAAGTTTTATCTCAAAACCCACACATAGTACAGTGACTTGCACTTTTCAGATTTGCATTCATGTTACCTGGTGATCAGATCTTTTTATTTTGGAGGTCACAAGGTCCCCTTTAAGTTCATTTCCGTTTTTAAGGTAAATAATTTAAGAATTTTTATCTCCAGCACTAAGCATAGTAGATTTTTTATTTACATTGGAACCATGCCTTTTTGTTGTGTACCAAGGTTTTTTTTTATACCGGGTTTAAAGGTCAGTAAGGGGTCCAAAGGTCAATTTTGCCAAAAATGCTAAAATACGGATTGCCAACAGTTTCTTCAAACTCAATATTTTACCAAAATCAATTTTCATGTGCAAAAGAACATCAGACGTGATTGATTAAACAAAACCAGCCCGTTCCATCACCGCGAAATGGCCCTCAAATCCATTCTCTATTCATTTCAATATAACCCCTATATATAATACAGTAATATCATGCATTACGTCGTCTGCTAGACGCGTACGGAATAGGTGGCGCGGTCTATCTTACGATTTGGGATTGTACAATTAACCAATTTTGCCGCTTTCCTATTTAATATCATTGCAAAAATCACAGCTTTCATTTGACACCAATTTTACTTCCTAGTCCAAATAGTTCGACAGATATCGCCTAAGACATGTTTGCGCTATGTTTTAAAAAGGAGTAATTTGTATCCCACGATTTTTGCCTGAACTATTTAGCTCTATCCCCCCTCCCCCCCCCAGTTAGGTCCTCCCCCCTTCACACCACTGTATAATTCAGCAGTAAGGCAATTCTGGTCGCCAGAAACTGTTGTCCGCATTTGTTTGATTAAGTCCGTACCGTTTGCGCACTATATAGCTAGCTATCACGTAAGCGCGAACCTGCTTTTTACAAGACGGCCTTCAGGCGCCTTGTTCTGTTTTTTGATGCGTTCTTTCTACACAAGACGGCTCAGTCCGTCTTGTTCTGTTTTTGATGGGTTCTTTCTTTCTTTTCTTCTGATTCTTCTTTCTGCAACACTTCATTATTGCGTCTAACTCAGACATGGTTTGACGTATTCTTACCAGACTTGCACCAAATGGCCACGAGTTTCATTTATGTCATATGACTTTGAACCTGTTGGGGTCATCTAGGGGTCACACAGGGGTCAAAAAGTGTGATTTTTGTAAACTGTATCTCCTCATACAGTTTCATTGCATGTAACCGTGACTCTGCCTGTGGAGGCAGCTGAGACCCTTCAACCAAAGGTATGGATCGAGAGGTCAATCTGGGGGCATTAAGGGGCACTTCCGGTCTTAATGTGAAAAATCTTTAACAAATCTTAAAAAGAGCTATCTGGTATATGCAACGTTGCATTGTCAGTGACTCATACTATTGTGAAGCAGCTTAAGACCCTTCACCAAATGGGCTCGGCATGGGGGTCAAAGGTCATTTAAGGGGGATAATTCCTGGTCAAAACCAAAAATATTCGAAAATATCAAAAATTTTTATCTCAAAACCCAAAACCCCCCCATTTTAGACATTAACTTAACTTGGCAGATGCTTTCATGTTACTGGTGTATTGTAAGGTATTTTTATTTGGGGGTCAAAGGTTCATTTAAGGTCATTTCCGGTTTTTAAGGGAAATATTGTCAAGAATTTTTATCTCCAGAACTAAGCATAGTAGAATTTTTTATTTGCATTGGAACAATGCATTTTTGTTGGGTATATGTTGTTTTTTTTATACCTGGATCAAAGGTCATGACGGGGTCAAAAGTTCAATTTTGGGCCAAAAAATTTTAAAACTAAGACCAAATTGGATTTAATCTCAGCCTATAGAGGACAGATACAGCCCGTTATTGCTACAGTGAATTTTTTGGGGGGGTAAAAAACCTTAAAGTAGAAGAGGTCTATGATATTCTCGACCCCAAAGGTCAAATTTCAATGTCACGGGAAAAATTTCACACAAGGCTCCGATTGACACTAAATGTTGACAGGAATAATCCTCGGGATATCGTAGATACAGAAAAATTACAGGTTTACCCTATTCGTGACCAGTGTCACGTTAGCAGGTGCAAGTCAAATCCGCTGACATGCTTGGATTGAGTTGAAACTCAATAATATTGATCCTTGTAAAGGTTGTTAACACGTACAAATACATTTAATGACATTTGTGACATATTGGTGAAGTTACAGGGGCAAAGGTCAATAACCTCAATGGGTCATTAAGGGAATCACCATCCAATCCCAATACGGCCGTCTTGTAAATTAGATCCGTCCCCAGGTCTAGTTCTTGCTTTCTTTCTTTCTTCTGTCACACCAACTGCGTCTAGCTCGTCAATTGTTTGACGTAGCGACCAGACTTGCACCATATGACCGCTGAGGCCATCCCTTTATACATATGAACTTTGACCCCTATCGGGGTCCTCTAGGGGTCCCATGGGTCAAACAGTGTGATGTTTCTTGAAACTGGATCTCCTCCTACAGTTTACATTGTGGTAACGTGATCTCGCAGGTGAATCAGATTTGGACCCTTAACAAAAGTTATGGGTCGAATGTCAATTTGGGTGTCATTAAGGGGCACTTCGGTCTTAATGTGAAAAATCTTCAAAAAATCTTCAAAAATAGCTATCTATATATGCAACGTTGCCTGGTCACGTGACTCATACATTTGGAAGCAGCTTAAGACCCTTTACAAGTGTTTTGTGCTCGGCATGGGGGTCCAAGTTCATTAATGGGAACTTCCGGTCAAAAACCAAAAATATTCACAAATTTTTATCTCAAAACGCAAACATAGTCTTGACTGAACTGCAGATGTGTATTCCTGTTACCTGGTGTATGGCCGATATTTTTATTTTGGAGGTCAAAGGGTCAATTTAGGTCATTTCCGGTTTTGTTTTTTGGGTGTTTGTTTTTTTTAAGATAAATAATTTCAAGAATTTTTATCTCCAGAATTAAGCTCGTAGAGTTTTTTTTATTTCATTGGAACAATGCATTTTTGTTGTGTATACGAGTTTTTTTTTTATACCGGGAATCAAGGTCAGTAAGGGGTCAAATGGTCAATTTGTGCCAAAATGCTAAAAATAAGACGTCAAATTTGCTATATCTCAAGCCTATAAAAGACAGATAAGGCCTGTTATTACTACTGTGATGTAACATTAAAGGTAAAATAAGTCTATGATTGTCTCGACCCCAAAGGTCAAAGTTCAAGTCAAAGGTCAAAATCTGCCAAACACTCCGATTGACTGAAATTTGTCAGGGATAATCCGCCCCCCCTCGTGGCAGCATAAATACAGAACAGTACAGTTGACCCCATCTGTGACCCATGGATCACGTTATAGGGGTGACAGGTCAATTTCCCTGACTGCTGGATTGAGTGAAACTCAATAAGTATTGAATCCTTGTAATTTGTTCACGTAAAATACATTTAATGACATTGTGACATATTGGTGAAGTTACAGGGGTCAAGGTCATATCACCTCAAGGGTCATTAGGGGATCACCATCCATTCCCAATACGGCCGTCTTGTCAAATGTAGATCTGTCCCCAGGTCTAGTTGGAATTGATTTCATTAAAAAAGCCCACTTTTTCTGATTTTTTAATGTTTTCTTTCTTTTCTTTCTGTCAACTTCCGGTCAAACTTCACTTTGGCTCCGTTCTGCCACATCCTTTCATCATGTTGACAGGACTGTGGCACAGAAACATCACTGACACTCCGCATATGTGACCCGACTTGTTTGGGGTCAAGGTCACATAAGGTCACGGATGCCCCCCCCAAAAAAAAGTTGATTTTCACCAATATTCTATCCTCCTACGATTATGTTGCAGGTAACGGACCGATGGATATGAAGCAGCTCGGGACCCTTCATAAAAGTTATGCCCAGCTGACGATCAAATGTCCTTAAAGGGGCATTTCCGGTCTGAGTTTAAAATATTCAAAAAATCAGATCTTACAATACTAATGGCACGTGGTAGATTGATGCTACCTGCACAGATGCTGTTTAAATTCCATAGAGGTCATGGAGGTCATCCGGGGTCAAAAGGTCACATTTTCAAACTGATCAGATTGGGCTGAAATTTACGAAATGATCCTGATGACATTTTTAAACATGTTGAAAATATTTTCGAGTGGTAAAGGTCATTAAGAGGTCAAAGGTTCAATTTCAAAATTGTCCAATTGAGCTGAAATTTTACTGAAATGATTCCTTATGACACTCTAAACGTGTTGAAGAAATTTCGAGGTTCAAAGGTCAATAGGTCAAAGGTCAAAACTTTGGAAACTGTTTCCGATAAGCTGAAATTGACGCGGAATGATCTGATGATATTCTAAACAGTTGAAAATATTTGGGTCAAAGGTCATTAAGAGGTCAAAGGTCATAATTTTCAAAATGCTCCGATTGAGCTGACATTTGAAAGGATCTTTATATAGAAATATGTCTAATATTTTCGGAGATCAAAGGTATTTAGGGGTTCAAAGGTCATACTCGACTGTGCTCAGATCTGTCTCCATATCTAGTTCTTCTTTCTTCTTTCTTTCTGGCAACACGTCAAATATTGCGTCTAGCGCAGACATGCTTGTGACGTATTCTAACCAGACTTGAACCAAATGACCACTGAGTATTCCCATTTATGTCATATGACTTGACCCCCTGTTGGGTCAACTAGGGGTCACAGGTATCAAAAGTGTGATTTTCTTTAAACTGTATCTCCTCATTCCATACAGTTTACATTGCCATGGTAACGTGACTCACGCATATGAAGCAGCGTGAGACTCTTCACAAAAGTTATGGGTTCGAGAGTCACAATCTGGGTATTAAGGGGGACACTTCCGGTCGTAATGTGGAAAAATCTTTAAAAAAACTTCAAAAATAGCTATATGAATCTTGCACGTGCCGGTCACATGAACTCATACATACGGAGCAGCTTAAGACCCTCACAAACGCTCTGCTCGGAATGGGCGGTCAAAGGTCTTAAGGGGAACTTCCGTCAAAAACCCAACCAATATTCGAAAATATTCAAAAAATTTGATCTCAAACCCAAACATAGTACAGTGACTTAACTTGCAGATAGGCATTCAGGTTACCTGAGTAAGCAAGGTATTTTATTTTGGAGGTCAAAGGTTCATTTAAGGTCATTTACGGTGTTAAGGTAAAAATTAAGAAGTTTTATCTCCAGAACTAAGGATCGTAGAATTTTTTTATTTGCATTGGAACAATGCATTTTTTGTTGGTAAAAGTTTTTTTCTACTGGGATTAAAAGGGTCATAGAAGGGGCAAAAGGTCAATTTCCAAAAAATGTGAAAAATAAGACCAATTGAAATTTCTCTTAGCATAAAGGTGACAGATAAAGCCCGTTAGTACTACAGTGATGTAACATTAAATAGATAGAAGAGGTCTATGATAGTCGCGACCCCCAAAGGTCAAAGTTAAGGTCAAAGGTAAAATTTTACAAACAAGCTCCGATTGAACTGAAATTTGACAGGAATAACCTTCGGGATATCGTAAATCAGAAAAAATTACAGTTGACCTTTAGGACCCAAGTTCACTTATAGAGGTGCAAAGGTCAAATCCATTGACAAGATTGGATTGAGTTGAAAATCAATAATATGATCCTTGTAAAGTGTTAACACACGAAAAAATACATTAAATGACATTTGTGAAATATTGGTGAATGAAGTTACAAGGGTAAGGTCAAGTCCCTCAAGGGGTGGTCATTAAGGATATCACCATCCACTCAAATACGGCGTCTTGTAAATTAGATCTGTCCAAGGTCTAGTTCTTTACAAAACGGCCGTCAGCCGTCTTGTTGTTTCTGATGCGTTCTTACAAGACGGCCATAAGGCCGCTCTTGTTCTGTTTTTTGATGCGTCTTTCTTCTCTTCTTCTTTCTTCTGGCAAACACATTCAATTGATTCTGGTTGGTCAGGTTGAACGTAGTTATGACCGACTGAACCATATGACCGCTGAGCCACCCCATTTATGACTCGTATGACTTTGACCCCTATCGGGGTAATCAGGGGTCACAGGGGTCAAAAATGTGATTTTATTGAAAACTGTATCTCTCCTACGTTTACATGCATGGTAACGTGACTCATGCGTGTGAAGCAGCTTAGGACCCTTCACAAAAGTTATGGGTCGAGAGGTCAATTGGGGTCATTAAGGGTGGCACTTCGGTCTTAATGTGAAAAATCTTCAAAAAAAGCTTCAAAATAGCTATCTGCTTATGCAAACATTGCATGGTACAGACTCAACATAAGGAGCAGCTTAGACCCTTCACAAACTGTGCTCGGAATTGGGGTCAAAGTCATTAAGGGGGAAACTTCCGAGTCAAAAACCAAAAATATTCCAAAAATATTAAAATTTTTAGTCAAAACCCAAAATAGTACCGTGGACTTAACTTGCAGCTATGCTTTCATGTTACCGGTGTATGCAAGGTATTTTTATTCTTGAGGTCAAGGTCATTTAAGGTTTCATTCCGGTTTTAAGGTAAAATAATTTCAAGACTTTCTCTCCAGAAAAGATGTAGAATTTTTATTTGCATTGGAACACTTCATTTTGTTGTGTTACCGAGGTTTTTTTTATACGGATAACGGTCATAAAGGGGTCAAAAGCGTCAATTTTGCCAAAAAATGTTAAAAAGAAGACCAATTGGATTTATCTTAGCCTAAAGGGGACAGATAAAACCCGTTATTAATACAGTGATGTAACATTACTAGTAGAAGAGGTCTATGATCGTCTCGACCCCAAAGGTCAAAGTCAACGGTCAAAGGTCAAACTTTACAAACAAGCTCGATTGAACTGAAATTTGACAGGAATAAACCTCGGGATATCGTAAAAAGAAAAATTACAGTGACCCTATTCGTGACCCAGGGTCACGTTTAGAGGTGCAAAGGTCAATCCCTGACATGCTTGGATTGAGTTGGAACTCAATAATATTGATCCTTGTAAAGTGTTAACACGCGTAGAATACATTTCTAATGACATTTGTGTGACATATGGTGAAGTCACAGGGGTTCCAAAGGTCAAATCACCTCAAGGGGTCATTAGGGGAATCACCATCCATCCCAATAAGGCCGTTTGTCAATTAGATATGTCCCCAGGTCTCTATTTATTCTTCTTCTTCTCTTCTTTGTCAACATTTTCACTTGCGTTCGAGCTCAGTCATAGTTGACGTATTCTGAACCAGACTAATCACGAGGGATCCGCTGAGGAATCCCATTTATGTCATATAACTTTGACCCTGTCGGGGTAATCTAGGGGTACAGGGGTCAAACGTGTCATTTTCCTTAAAAGTTTTTCAGCGCCTACAGATTACAATGCACGGTAACGTGACTCTTGCATGAATTAGCTTGAGACCCTTCACAAAAGTGAGGGTCGAGAGGTCAATCGGGGAATTAAAGGGCACTTCGGTCTTAATGTGAAAATTCTTTAAAAAATCTTCAAAAATAGCTATCTGGTATATGCAAAGTTGTATGGTCACGTGTCTCATAAATATGTGTAAGCAGCCGCTTAAGACCCTTCACAAACGTTGGATCGGCTCATGGGGGTCAAGGTCATTAAGGGGGTGGGAATTTCGGTTCACAAACCAAAAAATATTCCAAATATTCAAAAATTTTATCTACAAAACAAAAACATAGTACAGTTGACTGAACTTGCAGAATGTTAATGTTACCGGTGTATGCAAGGTATTTTTATTTTGGAGGTCAAAGGTCATTAGCGGTCATTTCCGGTTTGACGGTCAAAATTCAAGAATTTTTATCTCAGAACTAAGCATAGTAGAATTTTTTTTTTATTTGCATTGAACATGCATTTTGTTGTGTACACGAGGTTTTTATTTTTTTTTTTTTTTTTTTTTTTTTTTTATTTTTTTTTTTGTTTTTTTTTTTTGTTTTTTTTATTAACCGGGATCAAAGGTCATTTAAAGGGTCCAAAGGTCAATTTGCCCAAAAAATGTTAAAAATAAGGACCAAACTGGATTTATATCAGCCTATAGAGACAGATAAAGCCTGTTATACTTAGAGTGATGTACATAATAGTTAGAGAAGGTCTATGATAGTCTCGACCCCAAAGGTCAAAGGTCAAAATCTACAAAGCTCCGCTTGAAGCTGAAATTTGCAAGGATGAATAATCCTTGTGGCATCATAAATACAGAACAAGTAGTCGACCCCATCTGTGACCCATGGATCACGTTATAGGGTGAAAGGTCAAATTCCCAACTGACTGGGATTGAGTTGACACTCAATAATTATTGATCCTTGTAAAGTGTTAAACACGTAAAAATACATTTAAGGACATTTGTTTGAAGTTAAGGGGTCCAAAGGTCAATCCCTCAAGGGGTCATTTAAGGGGATCACCAGCCATTCCCAATACGCCGTTCTTATAAATTAGAAATTGTTCCCAGGTCTAGTTTCTTTCTTTCTTTCTTCTGTCAAGCAATTCAACTGCGTCTAGCTCAGTCATGGTTTTACATATTCTGATCAGACTTACACCGAATGACCCGCTGAGGAATCCCATTTATGTACATGACTTTGACCCCAGTCGGGGTCATCTAGGGGCACAGGGGTCAAAAGTTATTTTCTTTAAAAAGTTTCAGCGCCTACAGATTACAATGCCACGGTGACGTGCCTCATGCATGTGGAGCAGCTTGAGACCCTCACAAAAGTTATGGCGAGAGGTCAATTGGGGTCATTAAGGGGCAATTCCGGTCATACTGTGAACAATCTTTAAAAATCTTCACAAAATAGCCTATTTGGTTATGCAAACCTTGCATGGTCTGTGTGAATCATACATATGAAGCAGCTTAAGACCCTACATAAACGTTGTGCTCGCGCATGGGTGTCAAAGGTCATAAGGGGGAACTTCCAGTGCCAAAAACAAAATATTCAAAAAATATTCAAAATGTTTTATCTCAAAAACTTAAACATAGTACAGTAACTTAACTTTTCAGTAGGCATTCATGTGTATCTGGGGATGTAGGTATTCTTTATGTGGATGGTCAAAGGTCATTTAAGGTCATTTCCGGTTTTAAGTTAAATAAATTTCAAGAATTGTTATATCGAACTAAGCATAGTAGAATTTTTTTATTTGCATTGGAACAATGCATTTTGGTTTGTACACGAGGTTTTTTTTATACCGGGATCAAAGGTCATACAGGAGGTCAAAAGGTCAATTTTGCCAAAAAATGTAAAAATAAGACCAAAGTGGATTTATATCAGCCTATAGAGGACAGATAAAGCCCGTTCCTACTAGAGTGATGAACATTATAGTAGAAAGAGGTCTATGATAGTCTCGACCCCAAAGGCAGGTAAAAATCTACAACAGCTCCGATTGAGCTGAAATTGTCAAGGATAATCCTTGTGGCATCATAAATACACAACAAGTTACAGTTGACATCCGTGACCCAGGGGTCACGTTATAGGGGTGAAAAGTCAATTCCTGACATGCTGGATTGAGTTGATTGAAATCAATAATAGTGATCTTGTTGAAAGTTGTTAACACGTAAAAATACATTTATGACATTTTGTAAGTTACAGGGGTCCAAAGGTCAAGTCACATCAAGGGTCATTAAGGGGATCACCATCCATTCCCAATACGGCAGTCTTGTAAATTAGATAATGTTCCCAGGTTCTAGTTCTTTCTTTCTTCTTTCTTCTGTCAACACTTCAACTGCGTATAGCTCCGTCATGTTTGACATATTCTGACCAGACTTACACCGAATGACCGATGAGGCATCCCATTTATGTCACATAACTTTGACCCCAGTCGGGGTCATTAGGGGTAACAGGGGTCAAACAAGTTATTTTTCTTTAAAAAGTTCAGCGCCTACAGATTACAATGCCGGTGACGTGAATCAGGCATGTGGAGCAGCTTTGGACCCTTCACCAAAAGTTATGGGTCGAGAGTCAAATCTGGGGTAAGTAAGGGGGCACTTTTGGTCATAATGTGAAAAATCTTTAAAAAATCTTCAAAAATAGCTATCTGGTATATGCAACCTTGCATGGTCATGACTCAACTATGAAAGCAGCTTAAGACCTTCACAAAAGTTGTGCTCGGCATGGGGTCAAAGTCATTTAAGGGGGAACTGCCAGTCAAAAACCAAAAATATTTCAAAAAGATTCAAAATGTTTAATATCAAAAATTAAACATAGTACAGTGAATTAACTTTCAGATATGCATTTCATGTTATCTGGTGTACGTAGGTATTTTTATTGGGAGGTTCAGGTCAAAGGTCATTTAAGGTCATTCCGGTTTTAAGGTAAAATAAATTCAGAATTTTTATCTCCAGAATAAGCATAGTAGAATTTTTTCATTTGCATTGGACAATGCATGTTTGTTGTGTACACAAGGCTTTTTTTTAACCGAGGATCAAAGGTCTAAGGGGAGTCAAAAAGGTCCAATTTTGCCAAAAATGCTAAACAATAAGACCATAATTGGATTTATCTCAACCTATAGAAGACAGATAAAGGTCGTTATTGCTGCAGTGATGAAACATTAATGGTAAAAGGTCTATGATAGTCTCGACCCCAAAGGTCAGTTCAAGGGTCAAAGGTCAAGATCTACAACAAGGCTCCGATTGAGCTGAAATTTGTCAGGGATTAATCCTCGTGGCATCATCAATACAGAAAAGTAGAGTTGACCATCCGTGGACCAGGGGTAGGTTATAGGGGTGAAAGGTCAATTCCCTGACATGCTGGGATTAGATGAAACCATTAATATATCCTTGTAAAGTTGTTAAACACGTGAAAAAACATTAATGACATTGTGACATATTGGTGAAGTTTACAGGGGTCAAATGTCAAGTACCTCAAGGGGTCATTAAGGGGGATTCACCATCCATTCCCAATCCGGCCGTCTTGTAATTAGATCATGTTTCACCAGGGTGTATAGTTCTTTCTTCTTTTGGCAACACGTCAATTATTTCGTCTAGTGCGTATAGCCATCAGCAAGATTTTGGCATAGAGCACGCCCAGACCTGCACCAAATGACCGCTGATTCATCCAATTTATGACATATGACTTTGACCCCCAATCGGGTAGGGTCAGCTAGGGTCACAGGGGTCAAAAACTGTGATTTCTTTAAAAGTATCTCCTCACTACAGTTTACATTGCACGGGTAACGGACTCATGCATGAGAAGCAGCTTGGGACCCTTCACAAAAGTTTGGGTCGAGAGGTCAATTTGGGGTCCTTAAGGGGGCACTTCCGGTCTTAATGTGTAAAATCTTCAAAAATCGCTATTGGGATATGACAACGTTGCATGGTCAGTGACTCATAACATATGAGCAGCTTAATCAGACCTTCACAAACGTTGTGCTCGATGGGGGTCAAAGGTCCTTCAAGGGGGAACTTCTGAGTCAAAAACCAAAATATTCAAAAATTTTATTTCAAAATGTTACATAGTAGAGTGACATAACCTTCAGATATGCATTGATGTTACCTGTTGTATGCAAGTTGTATTTTTGGTTCCGGGGTCAAAGGTCATTTAGGTCATTTCAGGTTTTATTTAGGCTAACAATAACTTCAAGACTTTTTTTTACTCCAGAATACATAAAGATTTTTTAATTTAACTTGGAACAATGCATTTTGCAGTGTATATGAGGTTTTTTTTCATATTGGGGTCAAAGGCATAAGGGGAGGTCAAATTGTCAAATTTGGTAAACAAATGCTAAAACTAAGACCAAATTGGCTATATCTCAGCTCAGCCTATAGAGACAGATACAGGCCGTTATTTTTTTTTTTTTTTTTTTTTTTTTTTTTTTATTTTGTTGCTGCAGGGATGAACAATTAATGGTAAAAGAGGTCTATGATGTCTCGACCCCAAAAGGGTCAAAGTTCAAGGGGTCAAGGTACCAAAGCACAAACAAGCTCCGATGAGCTGAATTTGTCAGGATAATCTAAATACAGATCAAGTACAGTGACCACATCCGGACACAGGGGTCATGTTATAGGGGTGAAAAGGTAAAATCCCTGACATGCTGGATTGAGTTGGAACTCAATAATATGATCCTGGGAAAGTTGTTAACAAGTAAAAAATACATTTAAGGACCATTGTACATATGTGAAAGTTACAGGGGGTCAAAGGTCAAGGTCAACATTAAGGAGGATCACCAGTCCATTACCAATATGGCCGTCTTGTAAAGTAGATTGTTCCAAGAGTCTAGTTCATTTCTTCTTCTGCAACGAAAAGCATCCTTGTTACCAACAGTATGTGTGGTGATGTTTTTATTTGTTATGTGTGCGAAAAATGCGTTCTTGTTAGCTGCAAACAAACATTTAAAATAGCGCATAAAACTTTAATAATACATTGATATATATTAACATAGGTAATGTAACTAAATGCCTGTATTATCTGGTGTGCATGTGCTTGTGAAGGCAGCGTGCGTGTTTTTTGGTGGGGACTGGCCCTTACATAAGTGTTTGTAGTCATTTTGCTCTTCTTTCGCATTTATAAACATGAACACTTATCATCCAAAAATTGAGAAAAAGAATAAACATCTAATTAGTGCACATACTTACATCTGATACTGTAATAGAATGATACAAATATGATACATATTTTTACTTTTAATGTATCATATACAATGGATATTGGTTATAAAGCTATTTATTAAGGTTATGAAAAAAATCGTCATTTTGTACAATAAGACATTCTACCACTTTATAAAACACTTGTCTTGTGTATTTTTCAGATGGCGAAATATTTATTTCAGCATAATTACTCAAATTAACTTAGAGACACCGTTTTTCATATTGGCCGCCATTTTCTTTTTAAGTTAAATTTTTAAATATGAATATCTTTAGAATAACTCAAATGTTTAACAAAATGTTATTTCACATAGTTAATGGCCCTAATGTCAGTAAGTTGATGTACTGAAGTCAGTAAACCTAAAGAGCATGCTAAAACGAGTCATTTTGGGCAGCCCTTTTGATGACATCATTTGGATATGTTCCCCCACAGGAATTTTGGGCCAGTTTATATTTGTAGATAGTCAGGACCCTACTTTCAAAAAATACCAAAATTAGCTTTGTAGTACGATAGTGGCCATTCCGCCTTTCTAAAGAAAGCAGCTTTTTGGCATTCCTCTCTTCACTTTACATTGTTCAAATCATAAAGAGTCATGTTATGTGAAATCACTCCATATCAATTTCTCAGTTCAATGACATATGAACAGCTCAGATATTTTGGGGGGTTTTACTCGGGGGTCTGGGCTGAGGAGGGGTTAATTATTTTTGCCACAATACCGTAACTCTCCGCATCCATCACTTGCGAGAAGAAACTAACCATGAATTTGTTGTCTATAAATAATTGGAATTAAAACTTAAAATTCAATATCGCACTGTTTTTTTCAAGCGGAACCAAAACGTTCTATGATTTCACTTTGGCTCCAAGTTTCGTTGTAGATTAAAACCATTGAAATCTTGCTGAACCACAGTAAACTGTGGGTCTTACACCAGCTATCTTGACTTTTCTTATTTGGAACTTGAACATTTTTTCACTCAGATCAGATTTTCCCTTTTGTAAACTCCAGGATATTTATTTTTATAATCCTTCATTATTCTTAACCCCCTTCTATTGTTTAACAATAGTTTTGGTGTTAATGTTTTACTCAAATCCCTGCTGCAGACCATGTTACTCTAATGTAAGCGATGCATCTTTGTTTGGGGTTAAAAATCGGCCAAACAGGATTTTTTAGAGTTTCGCAGCAAAATAGGCATAACTTCTCCTTCCAAAGTCCCAATGACACCAATAAACATTTTCTGAAAGCCTGTTTTATTCCTTCTTTATAACCAAAAGCAAACATTGAGGCAAAATGAGTCTTAACTATTATTTTTTTTATTCTGAATGTAGGTTTTTTTGACTCGCAACTGTCAATAAGTATGAGTTTTCAAAAACCTACAGCAGAATAAAAATTAAAATATTTAAGATTATTTCTGCCAATTGTTGCTTGGTTGTAAAGAGTGGATAAACAGTTTTTTCAGAAGCCTGTTTATCACTCAGAATAAATGGTTATCATTTGGACTTTGGAGGAATTAGTTATGCCATTATTGCTGTGATACTTAAAAATCCTTTTGGCCTTTTGAACCACACCAATATGCGTCGTATACATGTAGTAACATGGTCCTTAACAAACTTTTGGTACAAAAAATATTTCCACCAAAATTGTCAAACAGTAGAAGGTGGGAGAATATATCAGGATTATAAAATCAATATTCCCTGAGATTACAAAGAAAATGTTCAATGTTCTAAAAGTGTTCATTGCCCCAGATAAGAAAGTCAAGATTCAAGATGGCTGGTGTAAAAGCAGTTTACACTTTGGATCAGCAAGTTTTCATGGTTATACAACAAAACTTGGACACGTGAAAGCCACGCCAGAAACCTTTTGGTGTGAGATATTAAGTAATGGAAAACAAGGACACCATTTTAAGGGTGTTAAGGCTACTTTTACAAAATAAGTCCACTGCACACCCCCACCCAAAAAATAAATCCTGCATGTGGTCCTGGTTTTGGGGTTTGATATTGCACGGAAATTCCAACTCATTCATTTTTCCATATAGCTTTGGTGATGATACTACTCTTTTTTCTCCAGAACCAAACCTTCCAGCTTATACTACGATGGCGTGAAGCGCATAAGCCTTCCATTCAACGTGTCCACACACATGGCTCCCAAGAAGTAAAGTTTTAAAAATCCCCCCCGTCTACTACTACGCAGTGATGGCGAAGGTTGTGTCTGGAAGCGGCCATTTTAACTGTTGTGCCAACATCTTGAGAATCCAGGTTAATTGATTCCTTATGTGAAATAATGCTTGAGACTTCCTGTCAGTTAAAACCTTAGGCATTGATAATTTTGTGAGACTTGAGTTTGGTGTTAACTTCATTTGATTTAAAATGAAAGGGACACTACCCCATCCCTGACCCCCCACCCCAACCACTCACCCATCGATCCTCAGAGTTTTGGTATCATTATAAATCTACAAAGTATTTTGGTCCAGCTTTACCCATTTGGCTGTGTGCATATATATTATATTGGCTGGCTTTACAGCAGGTACCATAAAATTTTTGTACACAGGTTTTTGTAATAAACTTTACAAATCATTGCTCGTGTTAAAATGTTGGTATCATTTTCCAAAATGAAAATTTGGCTTAAAGGGGCATTTCATGAATCCCCAACCTTGTCCCCTGACTTACTAAAATGAGATTTTTCATACCAGCTTAACCTTAACATTAGTAATCCATGTGTACCTTGTCTTGCGTGCAGTTCTTTCTTATCTATATCAATCCAATTTTGTATTTTATGTCCGTAAAACGGACAAATTGCACATAGTGGCTTTTGTGACCGTGGGAAACAATCAATTTGCACATAACACAAAACTGTGAGGTCGGAACCAATTAAAATTTGGTGAATACAGCTTTTCGCAAGATATTTTAGTAAACATGAATAAACAAGTTGCTGGAATTGCAAAATGCACCTTTAAGATACATTGTGAAATGGCCTCTTTTCCCCCCTCAAAAATGAAAGAAAAAACAATTTTGTAATTGAGTGGACACCTTAAAAAACATTAAAAATAGTCCAAATTGTAAATCTGTCCTTTGCAAGCAGAACTGAAGGTGTAGCCTTATACTATCGTAAGGGGCTCATGTTGGTTTTGTATGCAATTATGTCCAGAGATAAACTCTCAGGGATCCACTAATGAAGCGTCCGGAACATATGGTTGGTACATAAATTCCCCACTGACGCCGAAAATGCTGAAATGTCACGCCCCTTTTTGTCGGGGTCACGCCCTTTTGAGCGAAGGTACTACTGACGTATCTACAGAACCGTTTGGACCTAGGCGGTGAGAGACCACTCAAAAATGTGCGGACTGGACCCACATTATGGGGCGTCAGTAATAATTTTAATATCCAAAAGTCAAAGGTTTTTAGATAATTATTAACAACTGGTTTCACCATATGGCGCACTTACAATTGAATGAATCATAAGGTTTTCATGGCCAAACAGGAAGGGAGTTCACCATACACTTGGATTTTGCTCTAACTCTCCTCAGGAATTTTTTGGGATAACTAAGGATAGGTCACAAATAGAAAATTCAATTCTTCCATTCCAAATGACAAGCCCGTGTTCCCCCCCCCAAAATTGTGTACTTTGAGCAAAATTGGGTATATAGGTGAAAAACGTGCATTGTAAAAGTGCTGTTATAACAGTGTATTGCTCACAACTCAATCAGTATGAACATTGTAGTGCCAGAGGCTATGACCATTTGGATTTCAAATGGGATATAATCAGCATTTTAATGTTACTCCTTTCATTTTCATGGGGGGGGGAGTCAAAATGGCCCATCGTAAAGTGAAATTATATTGTTTTCCATTTTATAGGGACTTAAGTTAAAGACAGGCCAGTACATGTAGGTCGTACGCAGGGGGTGCAAATTCCACAAAAGGTCCAAAATTTAGGGATTTTGGTGATGAAATGCTCAAAAAGTCATTTTAGGGGGGTTAGGTCCACTTTTAGCAAAAAAGTCCACTTTTTCGAAAAAAAGGTCCACTTTTTCGAATCCCGCACCGCCCAAATAAATCATGTATACGGCCGTGGTTAAGTACCCTTCAGCAGCAAAGTTAAATGCTGCTGAAGGGTCTTTAAATGATCTAAAAGCACTAACTGTATGTTTGTGACCATGAAACAGACAAAAATTAAGATCCCCCAACCCCCCTCCCCCCTCCCTGGTATGTATGGAAAAAACAAACTAAGACAACCTGAACTTAGACGGCACGCCGCACGCCGCGTGGTGGGAATAGCGACTTAATTCTACAGTGTATTTTTCTTTTTGTAGGGCCTAATGGCAAAGGTAAAAGCTGCTGAAGGATCTTTAAAAATTAAATAATCAAAATGCACTAACTACATGCTCCCATGAAGCAGGCTAAAAATTTCATGACCCCTAAAAGTTGGGCCCCATTATTACCCATTTTTTTTACGCCGCACTACCATTGGCATAGCCAATGGAGGAGGGGCAGGGGGCAAGCTGCCAACACACACAATAAATCGAGAAGGGGAGCCAAAAATGGGAAAGAAAAAGGGAAGACAAAAAGAGAAAGAAAAAAAGAGGGAAGAAGAGAAAGGGGAAAGAAGAGAGAAAAAGTGGGAAATGGGAAGAAGAGAATGGGCAAAGGAGAGAAGAGAAAGGTGGGAAAAAAGAGGAAGGGAGAAGACGGAAAAGAAGGAAACGGGGAAATTTGTGCTCTGAAACACTCATTTTTAGCTTCTAAAATGGGAAAACCCAAGACCTTACGGGATCTCCGCCCCTAGGACCCCACCCCTCGTACATTAATCATCCCTCATGCAAGTACAAGAATCGGGAAATCTCTTTATTCTTCCCCCCGGGTCAGGTCTGGCTACGCCACTGCGCACTACGGGGCGAAAGGTACCCCTCCCAATGAAAACAAAAGGAGTAACATTAAAATGCCGATGATATCCCAGTTGAGATCCAAATGGTCAATAGTTCTGTGCAATACAAACGTCATAACTAGCTATAACTGATTGAGTTTGGGAGCAAATGCACCATTATAACGGCACTTAAAAATGCACGGTTGTCACCTAGTACCTATATAGGCCTATATTACCCAATTTTGCTCAAGGTCACAAACTTTTTACAGGCTACCGTTTGAGAAATATGATTTTTGTTTGTGGACATACCCTAGTACCCTAACAATTATCCTTGGGGAGAGTTAGAGCAAAAAGTCCAAGGTCTATGCGTGAACTCCCTTCCTGTTTTTGGAATGAAAACTTATGACTTCATCATTAATTGTATTAGTGCGCTATGGTGAAATCAGTTTTTGACAAATTGTCTTAAAAACCTATTGACATTTGGATATAAAAAGGTATACTGAACCCCCATAAAAAAATGTGGCAGTCAGCAGCTTTTACCCTTGCCATTCGGCCAACAAAAATGAAAAAATACACGGTGCCGGTAAGCTCAGGTTATTTAGTTTGTTTTCCATGCAACCAGGTGGGGTGGGGGATTCCATTTTTGTCTGTTCATGGTCACAAGCATAAGTTAGTGCTTTTAGAGGGGGGGGTCATTTAAAGAACCTTCAGCGCATTTAACTTGCTGCGAAGGGTCTTTAATTAACTTTAACTTAACCCTTGTCTACAAAGGGGGGGGTGGTCCCCCTTAGCGTTTTTCCCGGCTTGCTAAAACCCCTTTGGTGCCAAATTATTTAATGTAATGGTCAATTGACCTGTTCCTTCTTTTCATCCACAAACAAACATCCACCGAGGTTATGTAAGATTTACAGGGTGATCCCAAAGTGATGGATAGGGGTGGGTAACCACCCCCCCTTCGGAAGAGAAGTACCAACATGCCTAACACACCACGGAACCATAGACACTATGATTTTGGTTATTGGTTTTTACCAAAGATAGTTATGTCCTCCTATTTCCATTTATACCAAAATGAGTTACAACGTGGCCTAGCATTACGTCAACAATGGAGTCATAAAGTTCGCATGTCAGCCCAAAACGGCCATTTCATAGGACACACAGTGGGTTTGAAAACAATTTTTGCGCCAAAAAGGTTAGAAAATCAGACTTTTCTCGGTTTTTGACTCTACTTGATGGGCACAATGGACTGTTTAATATAATCGACAGCATTTCAGAGCAGAATTTATAATAAAGGTGTTTGAGTCACTAGAAATGCGAATATCAATTTTCCACCCTATATATTCAGTATTTTCGGAACTTTTCCTCAACTACGACGTCATCCGGTGACATCATACAGGGGATGTTGGGCTATTCTTCCGGTACCAATGGAAAGAAGAACAGAACTTAAGCTATCCTTTGGTTACCAAATTTACAGGAATGGGTTCAGTAACGAAACTCACAGGGGGTGGTAACCACCCCCAGGAGTTTTGTTATACACACAAAATTTGGCTCAGGTAGACAAGGTTTTAAAGTCCTATAATGGGAAAAACTCATATTTCACTTTCCGATGGACATTTTGCACCCCCCACCCCCACACTATGATGAAAATGAAAAGAAAGGAAGTACAGTAGTCAACATTAAAAGGCTGATTATATCCCAGTTTAAATCCAAATGGTCAATAGCTTGTACAAATACAAATGTTCATAATGATTGAGTTGTGGACAAATACACTGTGAGAAACAGCACTTTTACAAAAATGCCACGGGTTTCACCAAAATACCCAATTTTGCTCAAACAGTCACACATTTCGACGGGCGTGTCATTGAGAAACGGAAAGGAATATGAATTTTCTATTTGTGACCTACCCTTAGTTATCCCAAAAAATCCCTGATGGAGAGTTAGAGCAAAATTCAAGGTGTATGGTGAACTCCTTCCTGTTTTGCATGAAAACCTTATGAATTCATTCATAATGGTATAGGGCCACGATCTGGTGAAATCAGTTTTTGACAATTATTGTGTCGCTGAACAAATGTGCATGGAGGCCACATATAGTCCCAAATCTGTGTGTCCGTCCGTATGTCCGTCCGTTCGTCCGTCCGTATGACTAGGTTAACCTTTTCTTAAAAATGTCTGCAGGCTAAACCTATCCCCGTTTACTTCAAACTGGATAGATGATAGAGTGAGTTGCCGCAATATTATGTTAGCTTTGGTGCCATTATTTATCTAATGAATTTTCTTAGCTTATTTGCATATATTTCAGCCATTTTTCGGTTAACCTTTTTGAATGCTCTGCTGGCTACCGCATAATCCACCGAACTGTACTACACACTTGGCGGGAGTGATACACCGATGCGCGTGCCAAATACGTATGTGATAGCTTGGGCGCCGCGCACTTATTTGCATACATCATGCATATTAATTAGCCTTCACTTTTGGCCCGTCACAAAAATGCACACAACCTTATCAAACCGCCAAAAGGCAGTTTACTGCAAGTTATCTGGAGTTCGTAAGAGCAGCCTTAGACACAGAATGTATAACGGTGGAAGGAAGGGGTTAAAGAGTTCGCAACCTGCCCCCTGATTAGATGTTGGGAAATATTTGGGGCGAAATTAATATTGCAAGATGAGCTAATTTGATATGCAAAACTTCAGGCAAATCGATATTTTGAACGGTAGGGTTACATGGATATGCAAAATTCTTCACTGCACGAAAAACCATTATGGTGCGCATCTCTGTGCCCTTTGAAAGTTCCTGATAACATGCGGCTTAGGTATGCAATGAGCTAATTAAATATGGCATAATGCTGTATCGCGAAAATATGGTACATCGGGATATGCAAAATTCTTTTGACACATGAAAAACTATACCCCCATACATCTGTGTGTGAATCATATGGAGGGGAAGGGTGGGGTGTTGGGGAGGGGCAGACAGGGGGGGGTGTTGAGGGAGGTGGAACAGGTGGGTGTAAGTGGCGAGGGTGGGGGTGCGTCGTGGAGGGTGTGGGGGCATCCTGGGTGGGGTCGCGGTGGTGTGCATCTGGGTGGGGTCGGGGGGTGGTGGCATTTGGGTAGGGTGCGTCGGGGAGGAAGGGTGGGGGCGTCGGTGAGGGGCGGGGTGACCTTGTGTGACCTGGGGACTTCATGTGACATTGGTGACTTCTTGACCTTGTGACCCATGCCAAACATTGGGACCTGGCTGACCTGGGTCACATTTGGCCCCTTCCCGGTTGCGGTCTTTGTGCCGGGGTTGGGTCAGGGTGGGATGCGCCGGGGAGGGTGTGGGAGTGTCAGGGAGGGGGAGGGGTGGGGTTGGGTGGAAGTCATGGCCTTGGTGACCCCATGTGACCTGGGTGACCCCAGGTGACCCTATTGACCATGTGACCTTGGTGACCCCTGGTACTTAAGGACCCCATGTGACCTTGAGACCCATGCGACACTTTGTGACCACATGTGACTTGGACATTATGCGAGATTGTGACCCCACAGTTTAACCTCAGTGACCCCACATTGTGCATTGGTGATCCATGTGACTTTTGTGACCCATGTCACCTTGGTGACCTCATTCCCTGGTGACCTCATGTCAACTTTGACACCTTTCACAAACCGGCAATGGCATGACGACTAGCGGTCCCACGACCGCGATGTATTGTCATACATTTCGGTTACTTTTAAAATGCTCTCTGGCTAAACACTATGCCCGATTCTAAAATCAAAATAATTTTGTATAACAATGTTTCTTCAGGGCATTGTTTTTTCATCATTGACAAACTTCATCATTAAAGCAGTGATCGCGCAACCAGGCGCACTTGTGGTTCGAGAAACGCCTTCTCTTGTTTAAAAACCTTGACTTTTGGATAAAAAAAGGATACTGACCCCCCATAATGTCGCCATTCCGCACATTTTGAGTGGTCTCTCAAAATCCTAGGTCCAGGTTCTGTAGATACAGTCAGTAGTACTTCGCCAAAAGGGGCGTGGCGCGTGATTCCCGCCAAAAAAGGGGGTGGCCATTTCAGCATTTCGGGCGTAAGTGGGGAATTTGTTACCAACCAAGAATTGTCCTGGCCTTCAATTAGTGGATTAATGAAGAGTTTAGATCTGGGAATATATGCATACAAAACCACCATGAGCTAAGAGAGTATTATCACTAACCTTGGTTAGTCAAATTTTAATGTGCCCGCCAGAACGAGTTCGGAATGGGGAATATGCATGGGCAGCGTTACGTCTCGTTCATCTGTCCGGCTCAAAATGTGAACCCAGTTGGTCCGATTTCTCTGGGAGTTCGTGAATAGGCTCCAATGATGTCCCTTTGTGGAACGCCGCGGGTTGCTGCGTTCCCGACCTTTTGATCGGATTTTGGGCTACCAACGCTACTTACGTCTCTCCTTTGTCTCACTTCGCTGACCAAATTTACCGCCAGGCTTGTATCCAGGTCTCTGGCGTTCTGTAAGAGGTCCTCCTGATGTTCCCTTGGTGACAGAGCGGAGTGAAGAGTTTTCTCGACTCTGATTCGATTTTGGGACATTTGGGCCAATTCATATGCAAAATGAGCTAATTAATATGCAAACCTCTGCGTCATCGCTGTCTTTTTGAACGGTCCATCAAGGAGGGTGGAGGGGTGGCCTTGTCTCGAGGCTCCGCCCCAGGGAGGCGTGGGGTCGGTGGTGGGGAGGCGGCTGTAGGCCGGAGCGACACCCTCCGCCGGCCACCTCGACCGGGCCACACCGAGAAAGCGACCAACAAGTGTCGGGGCGATATGATAGGGGGAGGGTGGGGAGGGTTTCCAATATTGTAGACTTATACATTGAGGTTGACATTTGTCAATTTTTAATTATCGCCGACATCTCAGGCGGGGAACATATTTATGCATCGCGTAATCCGAAGTTCGCCATGTTTCACACTCTTTGGGTTTTACAATTTCACCAAGTACATACATACTGAATACGGGAGGTGCTCTTCATCTCATAAGGTTCACGAGTGCTACGGCAGGACTGTTCAACGATTGGGTCCTTGGAGCATTCTGTGCGTGTGGAGAGTGCAAGGTTCATTCCCGTAGGATTGTTTTACTAAGAAGGTCAATCGGACACACAATTAAACAACGGGTGTCGCCCAAGAGCGGTAAAAGCATGTGCCAGGATCCGGGGGGGGCTACAAATCATAATCACAGGGGATCAAAAGGGCGATTGCTGGAATAAAGGTATGTCTTGACTACAATGATTTTCAAATCACAAAAGCGACTAATCTCAATGATGTATGTGTCTGGTGCTATTACTTTTATTTGCCATCTTTTTTCAGCGTGTCTTGGATTTCTTACGGCTGAAGACCAGACCAGGGGCATCTGTGCAGCTCACAGTCAATGCCTCACCACAATCTCTCACTGTGCACTAGGGGTTGTCGACAAGGCGTTCACTTGTTACCGAGATTCAAACCCCAGCTCACAGCCACACCAAGTAGTTATATTTCTTCTCCTCTTGTACAACCTTTTAGTGGTAGAACAATGCTAATACACCCCTGGGTACAACACATTGACGATCTTATGCGGGTTTGGTAATATCACCTTAAAGGATTCAATAATGGTAGCACTTGTGTTCAGCAGAAGTTCACATGAACTGCGCCTCCCCTGGTCCTCATATAATTCCTGAGCAGGGGTGAAAGTACTTTCACATACTGTTTGACCCCATGAACAAACCGGTCTTATTATTTTTAGAACCAATTTAAGCACTGGCGACACAATTTGACAACATGATATAAGTAAGGGACATGCAAGAGCTATCGCCCTCAGCTAAAAATCAGAAAATCAATTGAGGGAACTGGCCATATAGCCTACAGAGACTAATGAGTTTGTCTGTTATAGGCACCCTCTAATGGCCCATTCTCCCTCGAAGAGTGAAAACTAGATTTTTGAGAAAAAATCGTATTTGCCAGAATGAACTTTCGTAAAATTACACCAAAGTGTAGTTAGAATATGGACTAAATATTCAAATCGGTTGTAAAGTGTGTCGCCGATGATCCTTGTTGTTTTATTTGGTTTTGCATTAAAAATTGAGGACTTTCAAACAGCTCGTGATTTCACCCACCAAACTACCAACATCGAAAGGGAAAACAAATCATTTTCGATTCCATTCTAGTTTGTGGGAGAACGCGTATTGAATTTAACCTAACACAACTGACTACCACAGGATACCACACAAGGCAATTGTGTGGAAAATATGGATAATGGTGTTTAACACACCACTCCTTTTGGTGTGGTAATTTGTGGTACATCAGTAGTTCTAGACTCAGTCACTGTGAGTCTGTAGTACGGGGTTGTCTGATTGTCCCACCAGTTGTGGTAACTTGAGGTTAATTGGTAGTCACTGCATTACCTTAAGTGTGATATTTGTGGTAATCAGCAATGTAAAACTTCTCCCCAGTAAAGTTTTAAGTCCCGGCCCATTTGATGGGGCCATAGTAACATCTTTCTCATGTTCCACCCTATTTCACTGATTTCCTGCTCTTTCTAGGAGCCAGTGGTAATTGGCTAATCTGTCCTGCCTCTTATTTTGCCTGCTAACCACACTCAATTGAAACATTGTGAAGCAATCAATTACCACAATACTGCTGTGGGTAATTGGTGAATAAATGAATTGGTACATGTATGATGTGGTCGCTATAAGGCCAAGCACCAGCAGATATTTTCAAAAATATTTTGTGAACCGCGTCAACCAAATTTCGAACTACTGTAACATGATAATAAACGGTTTATTACCACCACTAAACAGGGCAATAACATGAAAATGTAAACGGAGGGGTGTGGTGGTGAAGTGGCATGTCGGGTCGGGGTGTCGGGGAGGGAGACTGGTGGGGTTCATATTGTAGACTTTATACATTGTAGTTGCATTTATCACATTTTAATGATCGCGACATTCGGCGGGGACATATTTTACGCATCGCGTAAATCCGAGTTCGCCTTGTTTTCCACTCTTTTGTGTTTTACAATTTCAATACTACATACTGAAACTAGGGCAGGTGCTCTTTCATCTCATAGGTTCACGAGCGTAAGGCAGACTTGTTAGTTGGGTCCTCTGGAGCATTTCTGTGATCGTGGAGAGTGAAGGTTCATTTCTCCGTGGATTTGTTTTCTAAGAAGGTCAATGGAAAAAATTAACAAGGGTGCTAAATCCATAATACAGGGGTCAAAAGGGGATTGCTGTAATCAAACTGTCTGTCTTGCTACAATGATTAAAACAAAGGTATAATCTTCAATGATGTATGTGTCTGGTGCTTTAGTTTTATTTTGCCATTCTTTTTTTCAGGTGTCTTTGGATTTCAATACTGCTGAAGCCAGACCAGGGGCATCTGTGCAGCTCACAGTCAATGCCTCACCACAATCTCTCTGTGCACTAGGGGTTGTCGACAAGAGCGTTCACTTGTTACGAGATTCAAACCAGCTCACTGCCACCAAGGTAAGTTGATATTTTCTCCTCCTTTGTACAAACCTCTTTAGATGGTAGACATGTATACTACCCCTGTGTATACACACATTGAAGATATTATGGGGTTTGATAATCCCCTTAAAGGATTCAATAATGGTGCACTTGTAGTTCATCAGAAGTTCACTGCAATGCCCTCACTTGTCCTCATATAATTCCTGAGAAGGGGTGAAAGTATTTTACAGCTGTTTGACCCCATACAAACTGTCTTTTATTTTTAGAACAATTTTAAGCACTGGCGACACAATTTTGACAAATGATATAAGTAGGGACATGCAAGAGCTATCGCCCTCAGCAAAAATCAGAAAAATCCATTGCGGGAATCTTGCCATATAGGCCTACAGAGCTAATGATTTTTTGTATGTTATAGCACCCTCTATATGCCCATTCTCCATAGAAAGACGTGGAAAACTAGATTTTTGAGAAAAATCGTATTTGCCAGCAATGAAATTTCGTAAAATTTACACAAAGTGTAGTTAGTGGACTAAATATTCCAAATCGGTTGTTAAAAGTGTGTCGCCGATGATCATTTTGTTTTATTCTGGTTTTGTCATTAAAAATGAGACTTTCAAACAGCTGTGATTTCACCTACCAACTGCCAACATAGAAAGGGAAAACAAATATTTTGATTCCATTTAGTTTGTGGGTAGAAACAAGTACTGGGAATTTAACCCTAACACAACTGACTACCACAGGATACCACACATGGCAATTTTGTGGTAAATTATGGTAATTGGTGTTTAACACACCACTCCTTTTGGTGTGGTAATTTGTGGTAATCAGTAGTTCTAGCCATCAGTCACTGTGGTATTCTGTGGTAATGGGTTGTCTGATTGTGCCCACCAGTTGTGGTAACTTGAGGTTAATTGGTAGTTCACTGCATTACATTAAGTGTGGTATTTTGTGGTAATCAGCAATGTAACCTTCTCCCCAGTAAAGTTTTAAGTCCCGCCCATTTGATGGGTTGCCATAGTAACATCTTTACTCATGTTCACCCTATTTACTGCTTTTCCTGCTCTTTCTAGGAGCCAGTGGTAATTGGCTAATATTTCCTGCCTCTTATTTTTGCCTGATACCACACTCAATTGTGAAACATTGTGAAGCCATCAATTACCACAATACTGCTGTGGTAATTGGTGAATAAATGAATTGTACATGTATGATGTGGTAGCTATAAGGCCAAGCACCAGCAGATTTTTTTTTCAAAATCATTTTTGTGAACCGGTCAACCAAATTTCAGAAACTACATGTAACATGATAATTAAACCTGTATTTACACACACTAAACAGGGCAAACTATACATGAAAATTGTAAACGTTTCACAAGCATTCTAGTGTGAGGATTTATTGGAGCAAAAGATAATTGACCGGATGCCCTTCCTGACGTCAATCCACAGTTTTCGGCGGTCCACGCCCACCATGCAAGGCAGCATGTGCTGGATGGCCGCCATTAGCTCTCCAGAGCTGACGCCCTTGTAGGTAGATCTTCTTTTTCATTCTACCAGGGTAACCAGCTACAGCTACCCTCCTCATCAGAAATCCGATGGGGGTGATGGTTTAGCCGCCGACAACTCGGCCCTGGGACAGGTAGTACTGGTTACC
>JAMKCH010066461.1:0-12108 GCA_023653785.1 Ophioderma brevispina
ATCAAAGTATTAATGATGAAGGTAGAACTGCATAAAAATCAAGTTTTAAGTACCAATAGAGGGGAGTATTATACCCTAAAATATGTTCCCTAGAGCTTCATCAGATGCTACAATAAAATTTGACCTTGTCCTCGGTTCAAATATTTGGATTTTCAGGAAATAGAACAACTCCTCCGTTACATCTCTGCTTGAAGACCACCACTCATTACTGAATTGTGCATTCCTCATTAGGCATAATTCGTAAAGTGCACGCTCCAAATTTTGATCACTAGATTGCCTACCAGTTCTCTTGTCTTTCAGAGTGACAAAGCATGTTACATCATGTTAGTAAACCGGAGGTCCCAGGTTCATTCGTGTTGTGGTGTGGTTGAAGTCTAAAAATCATTCATGTTTAAAATGAAACAACTTATTTAAAAAATCAAAATGTTTATATTGTTTTTGGTTGGAGCGAGGTGGAAGCTGTCTTTAGTCTACTTACTTGGCTACAAGTTTATAATCTGCTCTTGTTTCCCTGCCGACATCCACAGCTTGCTGACAATCTTTTCTACAACTCTCCTGGTCACCATTTTCGAAGTGAGCAGCTAAGAATGGAACAAACGGTGACTTTAACATATCAGGTATTCTATTAATGACAATACTCTAAGGTAAACTACCTTCGTGACCCATCATGGTTCATTTCTTTGTATGTTTTCTCCCTCACATGGACAGGGTGCAAAATAACCGAAGGCACCGAAGGCAATTGCCGTCGGTGCCCCTACCAGTTGCCTTGATGCCCTAGAAGTTATCATATTGCTTTGCTATTCTTTTACATGTAATTGCCTTCTAAATTGATGTGCCCTTCAATAACTACCTTGAAATGGGGTGCCCTTCAGAATCCTTATTTTGCACCCTGCACATGGAAGCATATCCCCAAAACTTCTGATTACAAATGTTTAGTTAAACTGGGTTAGGCATTTGGATAGAAGCAGCAAAAAATAAGTACTAAATTGGCCCATAGGACACTCACAGCAATCGCCCTCAGCATTCCCTAAACTTACCCACTCAATCCTTACCCCAGCTGTCACACCCGGCTTGCATCCATCATTTACATTTACCCTGTTCGAAAGGTACAAGAACTCCTTCACCCATTCCACCTCATCACCCAGCTTTTCCACCTGTTCCACCATCTCTCCAGCACCTTTCATTATCTTCCGCACGCAAAATCTCTTGCCAAGCTTGAGGTCACCCTTTCCATCTTTGTGCATCTCCCATGAATCCATTTCCCACATTTTCTCACACCACACATAATTTGCTCTTATCCTTTTTTTGGCACATACCACATGGGTCTACCCTACTCACTGACACTTACCCCTCCACCCTGCTCATCATCACTTTTGTCTTCCCAAAATTTACCTTCAGACCCTTACTCTCAAAAGCCATCTTCCATTTCCAAAACTTTTCCTTCAGTACCTCCATTGTCTCACTCATCAAGACCAAGTCATCAGCACACAATATCTCGCAATATCTCAGACATGCAAAATTGGGACAAGAAATAAAACCTGGCAGATTCACCAGACATCAAAACATTGTACAACGTGTCATAAAATTAACTTTTAAGAGGTTAGGTACCTTTCAACATTGGGCTGGTCATGTTTGTACAATATGTTTTGTTGTCATCATTTACACTGAATGAAATTAGATGAACAATTTCTTTACCTGCTCTATTTGTTAGGAATGAAATGTTGGTGCTATCTAGTTCAAAGGCTTTGGTGTAGCATTCTATTGCCTTTTGAAAATCTCTCTTCTTATAGGCTGCATTGCCATCTTCCTTCAACTTGATAGCCTGAAACACAAAAATAGATAATTTAAGCCTCAGTTAGTTATACCACAAATTTTATTAAGTGGGACTGCATTTCCAAAAGGGTGCCAAGGTAATTATATAAGCTGGTATGCTCAATGGGAGTCTGACTTTAGACCTGGGTTTTAAACCAGGGTTAGTCCTACATGAGTGGACCTTTCTTCCTTTCAACAAACCCTGAAGGTGTGCTGTTACGGGTGAGAAAATTCCTCACTGATGGGCTGGAACGGCCGATCTATGAGGAATTTTCTCATCCGTTATTTTAAACTTTCTTAGTATGTTGAAAGGAAAGAAAGTCCACTCATGTAGGACTAACCTTGGTTTAAATTTGGGCTTTAAGTTAGACTCCCTTTGAGAATACCAGCCATAGATTATACTTTGTTCACCACCAAATACTGTAAAAGTGGAAATTTTCGCGCTACATTAATTTTCGCGCTTTTCGCGCACTTCTGAGCTAGCGCGAAATTAAAAACCCACGAAATGTTTATTTTGTGTGTAGGTCTATGTAGGATAGCTGAAAAGAGCGAATTTAAAAACAAGCAAAAATGTTAAAAATCGCTGAAACGCGAAAAATTACACGCGCAAAAATTATTACTTTTACAGTAGACAAGACTCTTAATGTTGCGTGCAGGTGCAACTGCAAGCAACACTAGTGCAACAGACGCATTGCATAAAGTACGCGCAGTGCACGCTTGTGGACAAGACACGATAAAGCCAAATATTTTCTGTCGGGTGATGAACAATGTTGGTACCCCCCGCACTCAGGGTTATAAACTGGAGGACGGTTCTCTCTATCAGCTTATGTTTATGCATGTAGCAACCAAAACACCCAAATTGATTGTTGCTTTTACTGACCCTTTACTGCTTTTAAGCATTTTACAAGATTTCTGATTTAGAGCAATCACGGAGCTGAGCCTTTAACGGATTAGAATCAGGCTAATTGAAACCCACATGACAGTGCATGTATGATTACAAACAGATGTGCTAATGACTTAATAGTATATACCCAAAATTTTGCCCATTCTTAGTTTTGCACCATAGGTGAAAACAGCATTCTGGTGTTTTTCATATAGGTTCAAATACAATTTTGCTATGTGTTTTGTTATGGCACGAGTGCTGAAGAATAGCACGAAGTAGGCAACAACATGCACAGGCAAAAATCCTGTGCCCTTCTGCCTAGGGATTTCTTAGGCAATGCGGGTGTAAGGTTTCTTCAAGAAATATGTACAGATAGGTTTCTTTTTATTATTTACCATTGTAACAAAAAGGCCTAGACCAGGCCTAGAAATTTGATGCAGACCTACAGCCCATTTTAACAAAACACAACATGATATACAGGAATCTAAATGGATTCACGTAACCCCTCCAGAGAAAAAAATCCAGAAATCAAAGGGAAAAACGTTAAATGTATTTGTAAAACTACACAACTCAAACTGTAGCCTAATATTTATGTCACCAGGTGTTCCATAAAGCAAGTGCTGCAATGTTAACCTGTGATTGAAATTCAGATTTGGCTATTCTTCTCAAAGACACAATTTCATGGTGCCAACACAATTGAAGATTTGAGTACTTGTTAGTCACTTGTTAGAACTTGCACACAGGACAATGGGTTATTTGTAACCTTTAAAGGTAAATGTTTAAACACCACTTAGTAGACTTTTAGAAGTTAAAGTGAATACAAATGACTTGTACATGAAACAAGAAATTCTTTAGTTCAGGTGAAAATCTGGAGTTCAAGCGATGAAAAAAGAAAACCCTTTGTAAACGGGCGAGCGGACCTTTGTAGTAGGGTCGGTCGGTCGGTCGGGGTGAGCTGAGCATAGACAGGTCGGGGGTATGGGGGTGTGTGGTGGAAGGATGCTTTTTTTGTTGTCTGGGTGTTTTTTTTTTGTTATCTTTTTTTAATTTTTTTGTCTTTCTGGAGCTCATTGGCCGAAAAATAGCCCAAAAATCTGAAAAAATCAAGAGAAAAAATGAATTTTTTTTTTACAAATTTCCTAAAAAAACTTGCCAAACATTGATACATTATAGGGCTAAAAACAGGCTAATTGTACATGATGTTGGAACACTAGAAAAAAAAATCTGCAAAAACTTGAAAAATTCAGGGTCGGTCGGGCCCGTAAACGGGTTTTTTATTTTCGTCGCCTAAGAGTGGTTCATTCAAATTAAGACGACACAGGAGTTGCTCATATATTATTTTATGCGGTTCGCAACCACTCCAGTGGATCGTCAGCAGGGTTCCCGCTTATCATGATTTTGACGTCTATAACAGACAGAATTTTCACTGAACCAATAAATTCAAATGAGTGACAAATGACGTCCCTTGGACGCCAGCATTCAAATGCCTCTGAAGGCTAAAATCTGTTTTCCAGCTTCATAGACAAAATATTTCTGCTAAATGTAGCACCAAAATCTGTTTGACTTTCAATTATTGCACATAAGTCCTTGCAACCATTTTTGGTCTTATTTATTTTGTGTCATTTTTACACTACTACAATTTAGTGGATTTAAATAACCATAGCATCAAAAAAAATAAAACAATATACCTTGACCCTACATTTAGTTTACGGTCTTTTTGAGTGCACATATCGCCTTTCTCACCCTCCCAATAACCCAGGAGCTAGCACACAATTTTTTACACTCTCAGTACAAAAGGTTTGAGCGATTATATGCTACAGACTGCCAGAACTCCTAAAACGTGATTCTTTAAGTTCCGCAAGTGGTGCCTTAAGGAGAGGGGGCCCAAAACAAAGTTTGTACAGGGGTCCAGTTTTTAATTGATCCACATGTTGAAAAGCACACCATGTTATGTGTCTTATCATAATGACTTCAGAAAAGTATATTTTGTAATATGTACACAGCCTAAAGTTTCAGAGTATAGGCTAAAAACAAAAAAATCAATAAAAAGGGTCAATTTCAGTTGTACATGGGTCACATTTTAAATTGCTGCTCCTGATTGGATCAAAAAATGGTGAAATTATTGGTGGAGCTCTAGGATAAAATTAAGACTCGTTTTTGAGTGTCTCAAATGCTGCTTAAGAAAGTAGGGGGGTACAAGATCAAGCCCCATTGAATGCAATGGACGTTGAACCTTCCTGTGCCCCTACATCGGAAACTAAGCATTTAAGACAGTCAAACTCTTCCTTATTTTAATCCTATGATCCACCATAATTGCACCAGTTTTTATCCAAATTTAAAAAAAAAAAAAAAAAAAAAAAACAACTGAAATTGACCCTTATATTGATTTTTGCTGTTCTAGCCTATAACTCTGGAAATTTAGGCTGTACATATTACAACTATACCTTTCTGAATCCTTAGGGTTAGACACATAACAAGGTGTGCTTTTCACATGATGGAGCAATTTAAAAATTGACCCCTGTACCAACTTTGTTTTGGCCCCCTCTCCTTAAGGCACCACTTGCGGCACTTAAAATCGCGTTCAGGGTTTCCGGTCAGTCTGTCATATTTAATCACTCAAACCTTTTGGTACTTGAAGATGTGTTACAAATGTGTGCTGCTCCAGGCGAAAAGGGAAATAATATAGGGTATAGTGTTCTGAAGTTTGAAGGGTCATGGGTAATTAGTTCTCATGTCCATTCTGGCGTGACATGTGGCAGTGGATTGATTTAAAAAACCTCCCCTAATTCATTGCCACAGTGCACTGTACAAAACACTTAAGTACGTCAGCTAAAAAGTTTCATATTTAAGAAACCGACAAGACATTTCAGATCATCTAAAATTACCTACCTAAGTATTATGCTTTGTGGGCTAAAATGAGTGTAAAAGTTCGGGTTTTGTATGTGTTAGGAATATGGAGTTTTGTGGGTCACATACCTTATTGAGGAGAAATTTTTCAAAACCTGGTGCATTGTGAGGGGAACACATACAACCATGAGTGGAATTCAGAGGTCTGGGTAATTCAAGGTAATTTAAAACCAGTCTCTCCCAAAATTTTGACTTACTTGAATATTTCATCTTGCCTTTGCATTATATGGCCCTCTTACAGAACAAAGAGTCCACCTACACACAAAAAACAATCAATCCCCAAAATTACATGTCATGGTAAGTTCATCAGTAACTTACTACTTCGAAACTGATAAGCCAACCGATTTTGGACTAATGATCTTGGACCAAAAATATTCCACTGGACCAGATAATTCTGAACAACTTTAAATTTGGGGCGAAAAATCCAGTGGACTTTCAAGTTAAAAACTTAAGCGGAACTCTATCGTCACATCAATGTTGGATGAAAAAGAATGTGTCTCTTGAAATGTCCCAAGGAAAGATTTTTAAACTTGTAATGTTATTACCGTCCTTCAAATTATTCAAAAATATCCTCCCATAATTTCTCATTTAAGTTGGTTTGAGTAGTCGCTGATATTTAAAAACATGCAAACCAGCTGGAAGCTCACTCCAAACAGTAACAGGTCACTCAATTGATATTTACCCTCCACCAAGTCTTCAGGCATGCAAGACAGTTGATGCAAAATATGTGAAGCCAATGGACAGTCATGTACTGCCTAAAAATTGTAATAGTCCCTTTTCTCTCGTATGTTATCTATACATAGGAATTTTGCAATTTGGTTTTCTTTAAACAAGCAGTGTTTGGTTGAATATCATGCAACAAAAGATAACCAATTTGAGCTGTAGATATGTGGGTGCTATCATTCATATCATCTAACGCACCACGCTTACTGAGAGGCACTCCTAGGCAATCATAGTATTTTGCCTGTCTCTCGGCATTTAGTGAAAAAGAAACAAAAACCTGAGTGCCTGTCCCTCCTGTTGGGCAATTTACAGGTTGGGTTTTTCCCATGCCTCTAGGGCAGTAGGGGCTCAAGACAATGTAAATAGTAGTTGTTATAATCACAGGTAGGTACTTCAGGATAAAAAGTGTTCATTTTAAGAACCACAAGACATTTCATGATCATGCTAAAATTACCTAAGTATTTATGCTTTGTGGGCTAAAATGAGTGTAAAAGTCAGGGTTTTTATGTGTTATGAATATGATTTTTGTGGGTTCACATACCTTATTGAGGAGAAATTTTTCAAAACCTGGTGCATTGTGAGGTGGACTAAATACAACCATGATGTGAATTCAGAGGTCTGGGTAATTCAAGGTAATTTAAACCAGTCTCTCCACAAAATTTTGACTTACTTGATATTTCATCTTGCATTTGCATTTATATGGCACTCTTACAGAACAAAGAGCCAAATACACAACAAAAACACAATCATCCCAAATTACATGTCATGGTTAATTCACGGAGTACTTCGAAACTGATAAGCACCGATTTTGGACGAATGATCTTGGACCAAAAAATATTCCACTGGACCAGATAATTCTGAACAATTTGAAATTTTGGGGTCCAGTGGACTTCAAGTTAAAAACTTAAGCGGGAACTCTGATCGTCACATCAATGTTGATGAAAAAGATGTGTCTCTGAAATGTCCCAAAGGAAGTATTTTTAAAACTTGTAATGTTATTACAGTCCTGACAAATTTATTCAAGAATATCCTCCCATAATTTGCTCATTTAAGTTGGTTTTATAGTCAGCTGATATTTAAAAACATGCAAACCAGCTGGAAGCCAGCTCCAAACAGTACAGGTCACTCATATTTGATAATTTACCCTCCACCAAGTCTTCAGGCATGCAAAGACAGTTGATTGCAAAATAATGTGAAGCCAATTGACAGTCATGTAATGCCATAAAAAATTTGTAATAGTCCTTTTCTGTAATTTTATCTATACATTAGGAATTTTGCAATTTGTTTCTTTAAATCAAGCAGTGTTTGGTTGAATATCATGCAACAAAGATAACCAATTTGAGCATGTAGATTAATGTGGTGCCTATTATTGCATATAATCTAACCCACCTGAGAGGCACTCCTAGGCAATCATAGTATTTTGCCTACTGTCTCTCGGGCATTTAGTGAAAAAGAAAAACAAAAACCTGAGTGCCTTTCCCTGCCTGTTGGGCATTTACAGGTTGGGTTTATTTCACATGCCTCTAGGGCAGTTAGGCTAAAGACAATGTAAATAGTAGTTGTTATAACAGGTAGGTGACTGAGCTGCAAGACAAGGCTTGGTTGTCTTTGCATGCCTACTGGATATTTAGTTACTCTTGTTTTGCCTATGAGTGCCTACTGGGCATTTAGTCAATATAAGATGTTAGAAGGTTAGGATTAATCCCTTTCTCTTGTTTGCATTAGTTAAAACCATGTCTGAATTGGTATCATGAAGTTGTCATCAGAGATTATGAAGAAAGACACATGGGATGTGGTATACATACATACATACACAGCAAATGGGAAAGACAAACAAAACAAACACATGTGATTTAGAAAATTTTAGACTACCACAAATAAACAAAATTTGTTTACATTTCATCAACTTTTGAAAACAAATATCATCATGATCTTGAATACAGAATTAAAGATGGGTGACCCAATCATGGTCCAAATTTTCAAATGTTTTCTCCCTCACAAGAAAGCATAAAACCCAAAAATCGGTCGAGCCATTTGGATAGTAGTTCTAAGCAAAAATGTGTACTAAATTAGCCCATAGGACAGTGTGTGTTAAGTAATATGTTCGACCACACTTATAGACGTTTTTGCTCTTAAAATCAAAAGTAAACATTTCCTGGGCCTTAAATTCACTGGGGTAATGAGAAAAATATGAACTTTCTTCTGATACCAAAAACTCAATTTTGATGGGAGTAATGTGTGTGTGTGGGGGGGGGGGAGAGGATGAGGTTGTCAATCAGGTCACCCATCTTTAAATTTTACAAAGCAATCCAAAGTTTTTATATCCCCCTTCTTATATTTGGAATATTTACAGAGCTAAGTTATCATTCCATTAACAATGATTACTAGTGTTAGCTAATGTATAAATCACTCAGATTTTGTGTACCACTAGCAGATTTATTTAATGAAGGAATTAATTTCAAAAACACACTGCATTAATGGTGCCTGTTCTGATTTAAGCATACTGCACTTTCTACTTGATAAGAGAGGCTGACTTTCACATGCTCCCACAACTGAGTTTTGTGGGAAAAACTTGTGGTTTTATGATAGACAAACTTTTGGTTTTTATGATAGACACGCAATGCCCGTACTGCATTATGGTTAACCATAAAAATTAGAGTTCGAAAAATCGAAATAACTTTTGGGAAAATCAGGGGGTCCTAAAGACAATCGGAACACACACCTTAAATACTGTGTTAAGTCATTGTCATGCTTTATCACGACAGAACACACAAAAGGAAATGATAGCTTACATTACGTCTATGTACATCTTTTGAATATAAAGTTTGTTATGAAAGTATACCTCGTTTTCTTTAGCGTCTGTCGGTTCATTGGATTCAGTCTTAGTCTTTTTGTGGGATTCATGCTTGGAGTCCTCTGAACCAGAGGCCCCATTTTGTTTGGGAGGGTTAGAGGTTTGGAATTTATTGTTTTGGGTGGAAAGAGGATCGTCTTTAGAATTCTGGACTTTTGATATCAATTCCCATGAGCACACCAAATGATGTCATAACTCGCTCATCCTGCAAACTCCTGCGGAAAACAAAAGAAATAAAAAACAGTTATTACCTTAATTTTAATATGGAATGAATAAAGGGATTCCAATTGGCAGAACTAAACCCCTCAAATAGTTTGGAGATATTTTTTTGTAAATATTTTAATTATTTTAAATATTTAAAGCCTGTCTGAATAGTGCTGTACATCAGTGAAAAGCTCATTTATTCAGCTTAAAAATGACACTGTATTTGTAACAATGTGACCTGCTTCATGTCTGAGTAAGTCTTATAGTAATGCAGTACAGTATCAAATGTAATGTGCCAACATATTACATTAACCACAATCTGGGTTTAACTTATTGATAGGGATGCAATTGTTCCAGTGAACACTGGTAGATCTAATGGCAAATTCCCAGTTTTGAGGCCGATTTTCCCAGTACGAAATAAATGGTTTTGAGGTAAATTTTCTGGGTTCTAAATAAATGGTTTTGAGGTAGATTTTCCTGGTTCGAAATAAATGGTTTTGAGGCAGATTTCCCAGTTCAAAATAAATGGTTTTGAGGCAGATTTTCTGGTAGACAGGTGAGTAGACAAAAAAGGGCTGATTTAGCATGACTTTCAAGCTTTTTTCCCCTGTCAAATCTCTCTGGGGTGTCACCCTGCCCCTCCTGTTATGCTACTGGTGACCCCTACATCATGAACATCTTCTTACTGCATCCCATGGTGAGGAGAACACTCACACATGAAATGGAAACAAGTGTAAGGCTAGTGCTTTCAAACCAAAGGGCATTCAGTGACAACAAACATGCCAAAAATAGGGGTCTTCTTTCTTTTCAAAAATAGGGGTCTTCTTTCACAGCTTACAGCATCAACATTTGTAAATCCTACTTAAGCATATTGTGTATATTTTGCTCTGCTTTCTGATATCTTTGTATTATCATTATATTTATTTTCACACTGTATTCTATTATTATTTGTATTTTGCCATTCAATGTTTATATAGTAATAGTACTTATGTTTATACAAGTACATGTACATTCTGTAAATGCAGTGCCTCCTTGGAAATCAGTGCTTGTGTCACTGAAGGTGCTATCCTGCCTAAAGAAAGCTTAAATAAATAAAAATAAATTTGGGTGAGAAAAAGCCAAATTGCACCAAAGTAGGGGTTATTTGGGTGACAAATTTGCTCAATTTCTTCTAAAATAGTCTTTGGGTGAAAATTTTCTAAAAAGTACAGGTCTTATGGTGAATTTAAACAAAATTGAAAATAGCAGTCTTTGGGGGACATATAAAACTTTAAAAAATATGGGGTCTTTATGGGATGGCAATGCTGAAAATAGGACTTTAGGAGTTTTAACAGCCTTACATAGGAGTCACCTCCAAAATGGGAGTGCCACCCCCATCTCTATCACTTGTAATTTTCTTTAAAAATCCTAATGATAGAAAATATGCAATTTACTTTAAAATACCCTAGTAGAAAATATGCAAATGGCTCATTAATATTCACAACCAAGGGTACATTTGTGCACAATTTTCAAGGCCAAAAATGCATACAAAATGTTGGGTCATTAATACTTTTTTTCACAGTTCACAGGAAAGACTACTACTGCAGCTACTTTGTAATTCTCCTTTTTGATACACGTTAGTAAAGGTGTATGATCTGCATCATGCAGGAACTTACGAGAGAAGTTTACTAGGATTTGTTCTGAGTTCTTCTATTAGAGCTCTATAAGATGGATCTTTCAGCCATTCTTTGGTACGATGATCCTTGGAAAGTTTTTCCATTACATCAGGTCCCACAAATGGGTTTCCAATTGGTTGGCTTCCAGCTGGGCCTAAACAAAACAGAAGGAAGCATGTTAGAAGTGTGTGGACTCAGGAATTGCAGAATGCAGGATCAAATGCCTCCCCACCTGCCGTGATATACTGTGGCCACACATGCATGACATTGCAGTGGTCTAAAATTAAAATAGTTACCACACCTCCCTTCCCTTCACCACCAAAGAATTACAAATATATTTTACAAATGATTATAAAGCTTCCCCAGGTTTACAACAAAATAATTAAGAGAAATTGAAAAAAGTGACGCCACCTGGGAATCAACCCTTGGACTCTACAAGACCAGTCAGAAATGAAACTGACCTGCAATGAAAAAAAAACTATAAAGGCTAAAAAAGGAAACACTTCCAAGAGCTTAAATATGAACTTTTTTTTCCAATACCAAAATCTCAATTTTGATGAGTAAAGTGGAGGACAAGGTCGTCAATTATTACTTTCCAATATATCTCAATTTATGTTGTACTTTTCAAATGCTATTATGCTGACAGTCAAATAAACAACCAAATGAAACTCTTTTTAGTATTATATGCTAAAATCTATACTAGACAGGGGTAACAGATTAAACCATAAGAATTAATTCCCCAACATTAATTCAGGCATATGCATGCCTGTAGTGTAGAACCGATCCACACTGCTTCTGAATCGGCCGATCTCCGATCATGTTTAGGATTGATCGGCCGATTCCGATTCAGATACCAATTCTCTGGCGATGTCAGTAACCTATGAGATTTGCACAGTGGTATTCTGTACACTGTAAAATTTGCTCTCTGAAATTTGATGTACGTACTTTATTACTTACGCTATAATGATCAAATTACAATCTACTTGAAATGCGACCAGTTTTACACAGAAACGTGGAAAATATATTTTCCAGATTTTCTGAGCTCCATGATACCCCTCCCTATCGCATTA
>JAMKCH010066466.1:0-77232 GCA_023653785.1 Ophioderma brevispina
GCCCAAGGTTCATATGTGGTGTACTCCGATTGTGGTGAGAGTTCATGTTGTATGAATCATGATTAGGGTCAAAGGACATATGGGCCAAATTAAAGGGCATTCTGAGATGCAAATGAGCTAATTTGTCAATTGTGATAGGGTGATGAAATTTGGTGAGTGTGGTCAACATTCAATGCCCAAAATGTTGAAGGTCATTTTTAAGATCATGCAGGGTCATTCAAGGTCAAATCATCACAAAACATTTGGCAGGATAATGCAACTTGGTCGGTGTGGTGAACACATCGACCAAGTCGATTCAGTGCTGAAAATTTTAAGGTCATCCGGGTCACCCAAGCTCAAACCACCACACATGGTTGTATTGGTCATGAAACCTGGTGGGTGTAAAAAACATTTTTAATACCAACAAGTTTTTCATGGTCATTTTCAGGTCATCTGGAGTCATCCAAGGTCAAATCACTAAAAATGTTTAGGTGGTCATGACACTGCGTGGGTGTTGTCAACAAGCATACAATGCTGAAAATTTTGAAGGTCATTTTCAAGGTCATGTGGGGTTATCCGATGTCAAATAACTTGTTGGATAAAACTTCTAACGATTTTTAAGGATGTGGATTTGATTGCATAAAGCATGTACTTGCATATGGCCTCAATATATTTTTTGTGAGATTCCCACTAAAGTCAAGGGTTTACTTGATTTTAAGGATTTACCTTGTGTTCAAAGTTTACCTTATGTTAGTAGGATTTACCTATGTGTGGGTTTACTTATGTTGTGGGTTTACCTGATATTTGAAGGTTTACCATATGTCGAGAGTTTAATGTTCAGGTTAACCTACATAATGTTGAGGGTAAATGAAATTTTGAGAATGTACTTTTGTGTTGAGAGTTAACTTGATGTTTACATTTTTGTTGAGTGTTTACTTGATACTAAGGGTCGACTTTAAGCTAAGGGTTTACCTTATGTTGAGGTTAACCTGGTATTAATGATTTACCTTATGCCGAGGGTACCTTATGTTGAGAGTTTACATTTGGTTTAGGGTTTACCTTATGTTGAAGGTTACTGTTGAGGGTCTACTATGGGTTTAGAATTTTCCTGATGTTTATCTCATGTTGAGGATTTAACCTATGTTGAGGGTTAAGCTTATGTTGATGTTAACAAAATGTTGAGGGTCAAGATAATGGTTTTCCTTATGTTGAAGGTTTTCTTAATGTTGAGGGTTTACCTACTCGACTTCAAAATAGCTAAAATCATGACATAAACAGGGAGCGATTCATTACGACGACGGCATCTGCATGAGTTACATTCTGATCGGTTATGCAAGTGGTGTCAGTTTCTGGCAGAACATCTTTGGTTTATAGTCTCCCTAGCTCACTCGTGAATTAGCAATGTCGATGTCCATGGAGTAAATATCAGTTTCCTACACCTGTGCAAATGATATTCATTATATATTTAACTGTTTTTTTTTCTCTGTTTTTTTTTCAATCTATTAATTGTAATTTTGGTCAGCACCCTTATTTTCCCCGTGTGCTCGTAATTTATCATTGTATGTTATGCCTTATCAAATTTAGTTTCATACTCATGTTGTTAATGTGTAACTTATGCATGGGTGCCACTAATTACACGCCCTGCGTTTTAAATGGCATCCACATCTCTTGCATATTGTATATTATTTATTTCTAAATTATTTTTTTTAATTAAATATGTTCATATTTTGTATTTGTTACACTATTTATATTTACTGTACATGTGCAATGAGATGGAAATAAACCTGAAACCTGAAACCTGATTTGGAGTCATTATGATACATCTACTATCGCGAATTCCATAACCCAAATCTCATTGTTCTAAAGAAGCTTAAAGATATATAATATGATATAGTTTAATTTTAAAAGAATATAGGCATAGCAAACAAATATTAAACGGATTTGATGCACCTGTATGATAACTGTTCAGACATTCCAGCCCCACAGTATATTGTCATACTGATCAAATATTTGTGTGAAGCAGTGGCGTAGCTAGGAATTTGATATTGCGGTGGCCAGTGTTGCATCTGAACCGATGGTTCAGATGCAGAAAATGGGTGGGGTCCAGCTGCCCGCCTTAGGGCCCCTGGTGGTTTGCAGGGGCGAAGCCCCATTGGGGCTCCAGGGGGTGAAGCCCCCTGAAAATTGTGGTTTTATATGCTTTCAGTGTCTTCTGAGGGCTAATTCTTGCACGATTTTGTAAACTTTAATTGTCTCCCACTGACTTTTGAACTTTAACCTATACTTTACCGGCATTCCGGCCTGCAAGCGCCATGACCTGAATTCTTCAAGTGAACCGAGTGGCGCATCTCAACCCCTCTGGCTACGCCGCTGGTGTGAAGAACAATATTTTCCAACATCTTGCCAATCGAGAATATCACACATACTATGTCCGAGAAATATGAATGTTTAAACATGATTTTCACCACAACCGTTGAAACGTCAGTGCCATACGTGATGTGTGAACTTCTTTTGTTCGATCGATCCGTAAAAAAGTCTTTATTCTATATTCCAAGTACAAGCACACGCCTTATGCTTAACATCTAAACCTGCTAGTGAGTGCAAGTGAACATCTGACACGCCAGGTGCCGAGCCCATTATAACACAAATGCCCATTTGGCCAAGACGTATGGCACGCTCAGCATTATAGACCTTGTACATTCACTGCGATTTATCATCATGGTTATGAGGATGGTCAGTATGAAACTTCATTTCCTAGTAATTCTCAAGATCATCGAGTTCAACGTTGTATATTCAAGGTTCCCAGCCCAACAAAATATTGTAATGCCATTGGAATATGATGAATGTAAAATATAACAAAGCCGATTCCTGAAGATTAACATCACACAGATAATCTTGTAGATATTTACATAGAAAGCTCACGATTATGGACTGAATTTTACACCACTGTAAAAGTCAAAATATCTCAGATATCGAAAGGCTGGCTTTTTAAAATAATATTAATAGATAGCTTGTTATGTCATAAATTACGATCAATGAAATAAAAGAACTTTCCTTGCCTATTACAAAGAAAGTAGTGTACTTCTGAGGGGAGTTTGCGCGGGAGTTTTAGTTCAGCCTCATGCATTATGATTTTCAGCGATATAGGTTTAGATAATCTGACCTTGAAATGTGAGTTTAGGAAACTGACTGAGAACATGTATATTGCAAACTGTTAATTTTACCAACCACAATTTTGATTAAATATAATGCACCATGAGATTTTATACGTGATTTTGGTGTGTAGTGTGTTCGAATTAAAATATTATAAGCCGAATTATCATATCCGAAGTTTCCGTTGAATCGGAAGTTAGTTTTGATGCTATGAGCATTTTGGTAGTACGCCAGCCCAATTGATATCGTATAATGTGTATTAGCAAAAAAAGCACTTCGGATTCCACTTTTCAACTATTTTCACTATGAGTAAGAGTGGGATCCAGTACCCCAGGGCCTGAACCGTTCCAATTTTGTATCTCACTTTGTTTTGTTTTTTTCTTTAAAAAAACACAAAATATTGCCACGTAAAAGTGAGAAAATACGTGGATATAAGTTGCTAGAAAAGCCTTCAGCCCTACCATAAAAACTGTGACAAGGTGAGCCTTGCGCGAGACTGAAAATTCCAGGCTGTAATTTAAGTAACATTGTTCAAAAGTAATATGCATAAACCCCAATGGTGATTGATACTACTGTAAGAAGCGATTTGAAGTTTCAGCTTTATGATTTTCTTTATGTTTTAGAGTCCTCTTATGTATCACAAAACCTCCAACCTGGCGGGCAACCTGGTCTCACCTCCACCCCGGTGTGGCAGGAGATATAGTCCTCCGGGCTCACAGTCCGGGAACATTAGTTTCATGCTTTATTCTGTTGTCGTCTATGGAGCCCGGACTAAAATACCTGCCGGACTACGATTACTTTCACACCGGGCCTTCATCCCACCCACATCACACCCACATGATATCTCACTGAGCTGCAAGAGTTTCCGCGCATGCACGTGCTTCCTTAATTTCTCAATGTCGTATGACCTCCTTGTTTTCCTTGTTTGTCTTTTATCGGTGTGATGACAACACTAAATAAAGATTTTGGTTACTTATTTGAGTACATCAAATATTTGCATCTCTTACTCGATCCACATAACGCAAAAGTTATCGACACTAAAAAAAAAAAAAAAAAAAATGAGATTTTATACGTGATTTTGGTGTGTAGTGTGTTCGAATTAAAATATTATAAGCCGAATTATCATATCCGAAGTTTCCGTTGAATCGGAAGTTACCGCCCAATTGATATTGTATAATGTGTATTAGCAAAAAAAAAGCACTTCGGATTCCACTTTTCAACTATTTTCACTATGAGTAAGAGTGGGATCCTGTACCCCAGGGCCTGAACCGTTCCAATTTTGTATCTCACTTTGTTTTGTTTTTTTCTTTAAAAAAACACAAATTATTGCCACGTAAAAGTGAGAAAATACGTGGATATAAGTTGCTAGAAAAGCCTTCAGCCCTACCACAAAAACTGTGACAAGGTGAGCCTTGCGCGAGACTGAAAATTCCAGGCTGTAATTTAAGTAACATTTGGGTTGTTGCAAAAATACTTGTTCAAAAGTAATATGCATAAACCCCAATGGTGATTGATACTACTGTAAGAAGCGATTTGAAGTTTCAGCTTTATGATTTTCTTTATGTTTTAGAGTCCTCTTATGTATCACAAAACCTCCAACCTGGCGGGCAACCTGGTCTCACCTCCACCCCGGTGTGGCAGGAGATATAGTCCTCCGGGCTCACAGTCCGGGAACATTAGTTTCATGCTTTATTCTGCTGTTGTCTATGGAGCCCGGACTAAAATACGCTGTGGGGTACATACACACAGATCCTCACAGCTGACGATTCAGGTGTATCCCCATATGTTCTTAGTATGGGAGGCAACTGGGTTGTCTTTCTCTTCTATCTGTTGGTCACAATATATATGTTTGAATTTCTACTTAAATTTAAAGTTATTCTGAAATTGTGTATAATTGATGTATATCATTGTTGTTTTAACATTAGAATTTTATCTATTTTTGTATTTGTCGTATTAATATTTTTTTTATATTGCTCCATTCTATGTAAAGCGCCTAGAGGCCTCTGCATTAGGCGCTATATCAAGACTGTTATTATTATTATTATTATAAAATACCTGCCGGACTACGATTACTTTCACACCGGGCCTTCATCCCACCCACATCACACCCACATATCTCACTGAGCTGCAAGAGTTTCCGCGCATGCACGTGCTTCCTTAATTTCTCAATGTCGTATGACCTCCTTGTTTTCCTTGTTTGTCTTTTATCGGTGTGATGACAACACTAAATAAAGATTTTGGTTACTTATTTGAGTACATCAAATATTTGCATCTCTTACTCGATCCACATAACGCAAAAGTTATCGACACTGTAATTTCCACACGCAAAAATGCGGTGTTCTTTAGAAGGCAGTTCTCGCCACTTTTGACTGTGATGCATGTTGGACAAATGTCGTTGAGGATGAGGCTATCTTATCGTTTCGTGAGCAAAGGTCCTTCCTGAGTTCAAGCAATCAGTTCTTGTTTACGTCAGTTGTCTACAAACATATATATTTATATGTTCAGTGTACTTAGTGATTTTTATCCTAGATTCTAAACCAAAATCTTATTTCCAATGGAAATTCATAGTTGATGTTTATAAATTTTGGTTTAATACATAATTTTGTCAAAATAACTGCAATATCAAACAAAAATATTTATTATAATATGAAACAACAAGTATATGCACTATCAATGAAAACAACAATTATATTATATATGGGGCTTGCCACAGATTCATCTTTACCAATACCCGGGGGTCACTTAGTAAACGTTGCATATAGGTTGGGTAATCGCGTCGTTTACATTTTCTCCTTTAGATCTGGCCGGTTATTAAAAGAGATAAAATTATCTATTTTAAGGTCAAAAAGGTCAAAATTAGATCATTGTGGTGTAAATAGCTTGAATTCTCGGATTGTACGGATAGGTGTAAGTCACCTTTTAGAAATGAACAATTTGTGCCATAAAACTATTTTGCACACTACCACTCAATACCAAAGGATTCAATTTTCTGATCATATGATAACAAAATCACTGTTAAAACACCGTTTAAACACCATGGCCGGATTAACAGAACCACACAAATATTCAAACAATTTCAAACAACATGTTTATTGTTTAGCAAAATTATTTAAACATTTATGTAGTTAACACAGTAATCAGTGTTGTTTAAGAGTTTAAATAAATGCTTTAAGAGTATTGGGTGCATTTTTCCCAACAGACACATGTTACAGCCTACTGTTGGGCCGCCCCCGGACTAGGTCTCCAGCGTGCACGGTGTTTGATAATTGGACCGTATCATTATAGTGAAGTTGGTTGTGAGTGATGGCGGGCATGAGTCGTTCTATGAATGTTGTTTAAAATGGAGACGATTGGCAAACTTTGGTTTGAAAAAGCACATCACGAATGAGAAAACAACTGAAAAGGAAAAAGTGCGAGATAATGACAGAGATCTAAACGTTTTATTCTACTCTGTTCGTAGCGATTGACCCTTTAGATTGCCAAGTGGTTCTGACCCACTCAATTCTTATTTGCATCGTGTTGTCAACAACCTCTCACTTGAAGGAAATGTCGAAAAGGCATCGTCATGGCGTTTGTCATCCCGTTTGTCATGGTTTACCGCAGTGGGGTACAACGTGCCCAGATGATCAGATGTAGCAGTGGTTGCAGTAGATTTCACGTCAGGGTCATCGGTAGTCTTTACTGTGTATTTATGGAGAGCTACTGTGGTTGTGGTCTTTAGTTTCCCATAATATTGTTATGGCAATGTATCGTAAACGCGTCTTCCATTTTTCATACTTATTACGTTTTGAAAAAATAATAAACTACATTTGTCCAGGAAAAGTAACCTGGGTTTACACACATATTCAAGATTGTTGCTTATTCTACTATCAAGAAACGCTGTGCATCATTAGAACTAATGAAACTGGAAACAGGCGAGTTCCTGCAGATTACATAGCCCTTAGACCAGGAAAATACATCGGTGTTTTCAACAAAGTCAAATGTGTGTTACCACGATTGCAAACCCAGATTACCTGGACAAAATATATGAAACAACAAAGGAATGCCTTTGGAATGCCTGACATGGATGTGTTTATCAGATTGCTTAATATCATTATGTTTCTCTGAACATAATGAAAGAAAACCAGAAAAAAAATGAAAATCGCATGTTATCTTTCAAAGACATGGATACTTTGTGCATTCGATTTCAATTTTTCGCTTGAAGCATATGAGTTTCTTGTTCTTGCATTCAAAAGTTTTACCGTTGTCCTCCTTTGTAAAACCTGCTATCTACAGTTTAACCAACCCGCATTTTTTCTGAAGGGAATCTTGATTTTACACTGCGTCAGCGTATCTTTCTCCAATTCCTCTCCATCATCTCCTCCTCCTCTTATCCATTTTGTCCTAGCTATTTGTCAATTTTACTGAGATCATTTGACATAGGCCGATTTTTTATTCGTGTCGATTCCTGCATATTGTAGAGGGTATGGTTTCATTATACAGGGTGAGTAAAAAAAATTGCCCTGATTGTGTCGCCATTTTGAATTTTTAAATAATATATATCTAACATATGTGGTACCTGCGGAAAGCTTATTTTCATTATCTTTAATTTGCTGCAAAAGATTTCATTCCAATCGGTTAAGTATAGACGGAGCTCAGTCTTCGAATCAAGAATCTGACAGTGAATAAATAGCCTATTTTCTTCGGACACGATTTCACTTCGCTGTGAGATAGGTAAGAAGTCTATTTGTACAGTTAGAGGGAATCATGGTGGACAGAGCAGACAACCGACTACTTGATTCAAACGACTGAGCTGACGGTCTATACCTACCGGTGTGAATTCTTTGCAGTAAAGTAAAGATAAGGACACAGATTTCGATGATATCAAATAAAGGTTGATATATATTGCTCAATCAGGAAGCGCTCGACTCCAGGGTATTGTCATCCAGCATTTAGGAGTGCGTCGAACCCTGGAGATTAAGCTATCTTGTAATTTCCCTGGACAGAAATCCAGTTCCGTTTATTTTTCGTTTCAGGTTGATTTATGGACCACATCAAAATTTCAAATACAAATTATATAATAGCAATAATAATACAAGTGGTGAGATAGTCAATAGAGCAAAGCTCGGATTGTGCTACCCTTTAAAGGTGCAAAGACAGTACTACAACGTCAACTTACCGGGGACTTGGTGCTGACAGACCAGACAGGACAAGTAAGGAAGACTCACATGTTGGCTAATTTTAGGCAAGTAATATATGATATATGATATAAATAACCATAAGTAATGGTAGCAACTGATATATTTGAAATATATATAAATTTGACCCAATTTTAAATACATAAAGTATTACACAAATTTAGATAACGGTATACAAGTGTCTTATTAAGTGAGAACAGGTATCACTAGTCAGGTATGCTTTAACACCTGTACAAAATTCCAGTATATTTTACGACAATATGTTAGCTACATGTGTTGTATGTACCCTCCAATCAAGATACTGATCAATATATAACAACACTCGATAAATTTAGAAGGAGTTACTTTTTGAATGGGAATGTTATCAATTCAATGTTCAAATCGGGAAGATTACGTGTACTATGGCCGGTTTTTAAAAAAACAAAATATAATTGGTTTTGGCTAATAGGAGAATAGTTTTACATTTAAACCAACTTGACTATTCTAGTAACTCTTCCTGAACGAAATTTTCAAGACGATCGATATTACGTTCAGAAATGACGATGTTTGGTGTCATCGGCATATATAAAAAAAAAGACATTTTATCGGAAGTATATGATATCGTTAAGGTATATAATAAAAAGGCAAGGGCCAAGAATTGAGCCTTGGGCACACCAAGTTAATTGTTTTAAAATTGCAGATCCAACACCACATCCACACGTTAAAGAAACATATTGAGTTCTATCAGTAATATAACTCCTTCCGAACCAATCGAAGGGCATGGCCCCTAACATAAGACACGCATACTGCATTAATTTTCAAAAAGAATGGTGTGAAGGGGGAGAGGTGGGTGGGGGAAAGGGAGTAAAAAGATTCTTCTTTCTCCGTTCCTTCCCGAGAGGTCCAGGAATTCCCTAATGTATGGAGGTTTAGTATCGAGCTCAGTTCATTTCGTATATGATGCTTCCAATACACAGCCATATATGTGGAGTAATTCTTTCTGAAACCAAATTGTCTTTGATGTAAAGTTAACTGAGAAATAAAGTTAAAAAGCCTTACATGAATATACCCTCAAAAATTTTAAAAACGCCGGTAAACAGATCTTGGGCGATAATTACCCAAATGGTCAGAAATTACCCTTGGTTGTCCCGATTTACCCATGCGATATATCTGGAAGCGGTCCCGGCTGCGATGGTTATCCTCGATGTATGTTTTTGCTGATAAGGGAAAGCGCTGATCCATCCCGATCTGCTGCATCCCTTGAAATTGATGGCTAAATGGTTTATGTATGGGTGGGCCACCGTTTCCGCGGCCATTTGGGTGAAAGCGCTTAGAGTCCAAGAGCAAAGGCTCTATGGGGCGATAATCGCTCTGCTATTATTATTATTATTAGTATTACTCAAAATGCGACACAATCGGTCGATTATTTTTTGATGACGCAACCCTGGGGAGTATATTAATCATGCAAGGTTCTGTTTGCAGATATGCCTGCGATATTTGGTATAATATTGAAATTTAATTTCATGATCTCATTTTCAGTAAAATTATGTAGTGTTTGATGATCTAAAAACGCAACGTTGTTGTCCTAACCTTATTCGTGTTACAGTTGGGTTTAAACCTGTTGAACACAAAAATAGAAACTGTGCAAACAAGAGACGATAAGAGTTGTTGATTGGAATCGGGCATGTATCAAGTTTACTTGCCCAAATTAAATATATTCAGAAATCGGTTTGAGACCGCCCAAATCAGCGTCGAAACCCACACTCTAATACATTCTAAGAAGTTTTTTGCTAAGAAATGCTCTATTGTTTGTATTCAAATAAATTTATTTTATTTCGATGCAAATAACAATTTTTAGGTACAATGGTGGCAAGGGATATTGCCATTGGACCTATGTCAAAAGGACTAAAATGTGATTTTACCGTTTTTGCTGTAAGTTACGACATTGTTTTTGAAATTGTCTAATTCGTGTCATTAAATCCCCCAATGCACTTTCAAACAAAAATCAAACTCATCATCCTTAGATTAATTTATGGGCTTGTTTAGTTAAACCTAAACTGCAGTCTGCGCGAAGAAATGAGTGTTAGCGGGAGCACATGGTCCCTTGCTGGTTTCGCCATTTTGCAGAGGCCTCATGCCTCAAATTGGCAGGAATATGGGTAGAGTTTTCATATAGAAGTCCCATTGGTGCATATGAGGTATTGCCATCAAGCGCTAACTGCACAACGTCATACATCAGCGCATGACGGGGGAAAAAAACAAATCATTGTAATACCCATTTGCTTTATATGAAACGTCTACCGAATATGAATGGAGCATTTTCACAACGTGCGATTTGGTTCGATTCTTTCTATGCAAAAGTTTGACCTAACAAGAGGTGAATGCAATGGTTTTATTCAACATCCTCACTTACTGGGAAACTATACACAAATTTTAAAATCAGGTTTTGATTCTCACTAAACACAAACCCATGACCTTGCAAGAGGTGATTCCATGCATTTTGTAACACTAATTGATTCCAATCCCTTCGAGCTCTATCTGCAAATAGCGAACGGTGTGCATGGTGTATGTGCCCATTCACTCTTTGCGCGGTGTGCTTTTTGTATGTAGAGCCTCAAACTGGCTTGGAATAAATAGGGTGTTACATAACAGGGCATGGCATCACCTCTTGCAAGGTCAATTGGTTTTGTGCAGTGAGAATCAATTTAATCGACCTGTTGTGTTAGCATACTCCCAGTTAGAAGCTATCCCCTTTCAAGAGCTCCTAAGTATCTTCGTAACTCGTGATGCTTACAAAATAAGTAATCGTCATATTTTGATATTAAGTAATTTTCCGCCTCACGACAGACATCGCTATCCAAAGTACGGAAGACTACGACGGGAAGATTTCAATGGAATTAACCATTAGCGGAGAATATGCCTACGTCGTCTGTCCTTACGGCGGATGGTTTGACAACGAGTACTGGTTTATTTCGCAAAGGCCTGCAACCTCACCAAGACAGCAGCCACTGTTGAGGAACAATCGATTAAGCGGAGATGCAGATGGTGGAAAATCCAGACAACAAAATTTTTCGATTCGTCAAACACTACCATGAACTTCATGAAATAGGGTAAAATAATTGAAGCCCTCAAAGATATGGTAAGTGTCGTCTGGTGTCTCACAAAATGCTCTTCGCCCTAAGCAGTGCAAGATGTATCTGTATTAAAGTTTTTGAGAAGGGGTTGATAAAATATGGACTATGTGACATCTGTGTGGTAGGGTTTGTTTCACAGAGCAACTATTCTCTCGAGACTAGTTTTGCACATTACTACTGTATTGCACCTTTTCCCTCATTTAGTGAAGTCCGTGCTTTAAAGGAATAGCTAAGATTTTTGGTTCAAGCTCAGTTTGACGTCCATATTCATAAATATGTGTACATACATCACGAATTCCAAAAAATATACAATTGATGTAAATTAACAAAATCGAGGCCTTGTTATTTTTTGCTTTTTTTTTGACAATACGAAGAAACGGGCGAGATTTTTAGCCCGGCTTCATTGATCAAAAGCGCCCAATTTTGCTCTCCGCCTCGTGACGTAAAAGGGATGCACGCAAAACACGTGTTGACCATTGTTTATTGCTGACAACTGAATATTGGATGGATATGAAAAGTAACATAAAATTAGAAAAAAAGTACAGAATGAACATATTTTTGTTTCATTTCGTTGTGTTTACATTATTATTGAGTGGCAACACTGCGATATGAATGGTCCAACTAGCTTAGTCTCGCACTTTTCGTAACGCTATGGCCATTCCGTGAGAACTTTCTAAAATTTTAGAAAGTTCATTTTACCCAACATTTTGAGACATTAACCTTTAACCTCCAAATTTCTCCTTTGTTGCAATATATGGACTCTCCCCCTCTCCACTTGGTTTAAAAGTCCTTAGAATTAATTTCTGGACTCAGTGGTGGGTAATTCTTGAAGTTTTTGACAGTAAAGAATTCATTCACAGACAACAATCTTGCAGACACGCCGGACATCTTGTTTTAGCGTGGATATCTGACGTAACATTATGCAGCCTCTTTGCAACACAATCCATCGCGGTGCTCACAGCACAACGTACCTTCGTGTCGTTTTATGTCAACCATGAAGAGACTCAGCTAAGATCAAACCTGTCGCCGCAAGGCTGTTGAGGTTGCTAGTCGCTTTACCAGCCCAATTGGCTGCTTTTTGACCATCAAATAGTGCGCTCAAAGCGCTATTTTCGGCAGGACCGGCCGGAGCTGTGGGTTTTTTTTTGTCACAATAGAAACCAATGCTTGGGCTAACATTTCCCCACCCACTGCCGCGCGTGTCCACGCCTAACTGAAGTTTTGTTAGCCACACTGGAGAATTGCACCACACGTTTTTGATCATTCGACTCTGGAGTTTGCCGTGCACAAAATTTTTTTAAATATATACACTTCCAGTGCCGAGTTACTTAGATCCAAAGGGTGAGAGGAATAACAAGGAGAAGATCGGACAGGTTGGTACAAGCATTGCAGCATTTGTATAATATTAGAGCTTTTCGTCTGAGAGTTCCTCTCGGGCCACGAGCGAATAGACCCTTAAGCCCAATCCGACTGATATTTATATCCGGCGGACTGGAAGCTGAGTCTACGGTCAACAACGATGTAAATTATGGATGGTCATCACTTTGACGTCACCATTTGCCGCGATGTGGATTTGTCGGAACCGTTTCCGAGTAAGCTATTGTGCGGAAAATTCCAAAGGGCAAATACTCACAAATGTGGACAATTTTCACTATTTCGATTTATAGTAATCTTCTTTACTTAAGCTTTCCATCCATAACCATTTTTTCCAAATATTCAGAATCATGACCTATTTCCTTTAAATTCGGATTTTCTGCCATGTTCTGCATTTTATTGGTGTCCTGCCAAATTGCAAAGTGACGTCACGTGTAACATTGTCTATACGGAGTCGCATCATATCATATTTCACATCTTCTCAAAGATAGTTTGGTGCGGTTGTCAGTGTTTTAGAGGTACTAACTTACTTCATAGTTGGGCAAAAAAAATGTATATTCAGTTTTATAGGTTTAAGGACACCAACACGATCACTTCCAACTTGTGAAATGTCAGTGTCGTATTTCCACCTAAGGGCGCCATTGTGTGCTATATAGGTCATCCCTTGGGGCAACATTTTCAGAATGCTCCGATTCTTATTCCAAATGGCCCTTATTTTTCATAATATAGTCCCAAGGACCAAGAAATATTTGAGGGCGAGGTGGCCGCGCGGTCTAAGCGCTGAAAACCGTCGGCAGGTAAACACAGCGACCGAGGCCCCGGTTCCGGTAAGGATCATCCCGGTCTGTTACCTGCACTCAACACTCTAGGTACCAGAGTTCTCTAGTGGAGCTTAAATTGATCCGATCCCAGATATAATACTCATTTCCCATTTGGTCACGTACTTAAAGTCAAAATTAAAAATGGTCTCATATCCAATGAGGTCATTAATACTTCATCTAATTTACATACTAAATGTCAAATGCAGACAAATATGCATTTTCCGTATAGGGTTGTGACGCGACAAGCAATTTTGAGACAGTTCCGTCAAAATGGAGCACTCGGAATTACCCCAGATGACCTTGACCGTTATGAGCTATAATCCTGAACTATACCGTAGTATATAGTTCCAAGATGTAACTTATGGCATCATCTTTTAAAAGTTGGACATAATCTTTGGTCCCATAAGTTACAACTGTTTTGTGGAGTTCCATTGCCATTTAAGATATGAGATGTTTTGAGATGTATATTTACTAAATAAAAAGAAAAATTAATAGCATAGCATCTCTAGAGTCTGTAGAATAATTGTCTTACCAATTTGTAACCCATACTACAATTTATTCCACAAAAAGTTGATGTCAACATGTGCACAGGCTGCCAAATTGGCAGCCCAATGTAGACACCAAGAGGGTAAGTTTCACCTGAAAATTTCATAATTTGAATTTCAAATCTTGAAAAATGGTTATTACATGATGTAGAAGACTCTCAAGAATGCCTACAATATAACATTTATTGCCAATAATGATTATTTAATCCACTTTGCAGCTGTAAAGTTAGAGCAGAAGCTGTCTGTGTATCTTGGCTTAAATGGCACTTTCACACACACAACTCGTCATGACTAGATAGTCTATGATAACAGTAGCCATATTAAAAGTTAAGACTATCTAGTCATGATCATCAGGACTACCGTAGATATGGCAAACTATACCCTTTTAATCCTCATGACCAGATGAATAAGTTTGTGTAGGTTTCAAAACAATTAGACCAGTTTGCTTTTGCCCCTGTACAAAACCTTCCCCCAATTTTTTTTTACATGTTCCCCATTTGTTCTAGACTGTTGACATATTATTCTGTGACAATAGAAGTATGATAACACAAAAATTGTTTTAGGTCAAAATAACAACTTTCTTGCACTATAGGGTTAGCTTGTTAGAGCATCTACTGATGGTTAGTTTTCTGACATATTTTTTTATGTTTAAACGATATCTTCATGTGCATTTCCTTGGGTTTCCTAAGGCCGGTTTACTTGAACTAGGCTCCATGTCACTGGGGAAATAGCGTAAAGTAAGGCAAACTCTTCGAAAATCCTGCAAACTTGCCCAAAATTGCAGAATACTGATCTCGCAACTTTGTGAAATCTTGAGCAATTTAAAGTGACAGGAGATTTTTTTAGGATATGAATTTCTCTCAAATTTCACTGGATCGGTTGTAGACCACCTACCGAGAACGTTTGGAAGGTTTATTGGACAAACAGGTGCAAAAGAAAACCGCAAACCTTGGTTTGAACTTGCCTGCTATCTAATCGTTCCCCATAGAAAATAGAAAACCATGCTTGACTTTCTGTCGTGCACGATTACATTAAAACGGCGTATTCGGCTTAATCACTTCAGGTGCGATCTAATACATTGGTAAGCATTCCAAATATGTAAAAAAGCTAGGTTCGAGAAAAATTGGGGGCGCTTCTTTCTGGAAATCTCATGTCTCTTTAAGGTAATTTTCGCGTATTCGCTAATTTTACGCTATCTTCTGCATTTTCCCCAGTGACATGGGCCTTTAACTCATCAACTGGGCTTCATCTCCTCATCGTGCAATTTCTGATCAGTCCCTGCACAATGATATTAAATGTTTAGTTAATGACGGAAGTGGTTTGTAAGTGTAAAGTTAGCAAATCTTGCGTTCACATTGGTTTATTCTCCTGTTTTTTCTTTGTAAGATCGAAGAACGAATTGGCAATATAACTTTGATCATCATTCCACTGAGACGTGCAAACGAGCTTCTTTCTCATGATCTTAAGAAATTAACTCCACCGGATGTTGAATTGGTCGCCTCCATACTGGACGTGGTTATAGCAGCAGCCGCAAAAGAAATCATTAAATTGAATGCTAACATCGGGACTGAAATTGTTAATTTGGTAAATAATTTGTTGAACATTGACATCACTGTTCTAGAAATGGCGGGACCTGCATGTTTAAGGTTAGTATATTAACGTTATTGCGCCCGCTGCTCGTGTCGTCGTAGCTTCTGTTATATAACGAAAAAACACAAAGGTGTCAGTCTGTGTTTGTACAAAAATACCTCATCTTATTTAGTCGCAATTTCCAGTTGCTTTTGTTGACACCTTTGATATTTTTAATTTTCATTTCCACCGTTCATCTCAGTGGTATTTGTCTTTGTTTCGGCATTGGATGATTTTAACGTGATTATAGAGATTGTCGTTCGGTCATTTAACCGTTTCTACAATTCATGAAAAAATTGATCCCCTCTCCCAGGTTAGGTTGATCCGAGTCGCATAATGTTGTCAGCAGCCTTGCAAGGTCCCCAACTTGTGGTAAAGAGGAAGACATTTGCCTTCAATGAACAATGACTTACCGATTCTGATTTGCAGTTGTGACATGGGGATGGTTCCAATCTATTGTATCAAGTGTAACAACTATATTTTTCATGATTGTAGGGCACTACTGAAACTATCAAGATTTCCAATCTGGTAGGATTTAAGATATATCGCCGATTTTATTCAACACATTATTGGAATTCATATAACAAAAAAAAATTTCTCTTCAACATATATTAGTTTAGGGGGACTTGGTTGATATGAGTCCCGTGGATTTCAATGATTAAGCATCACACCTATTTAAACACCTTAAGTAGGTCCCAGAGAACCAGAAAAAACTTTGATGGAGGAATTCCCAGGGGTGGCAGATGCAGCCATCTTGATTTTCAAAATGGCCGCCATGTTGGTATATTTTCAAATCATAACTCGCGTTGGGAATGTGCTAGGACGCTAGTTTTTGGTGCCGAACTTTTATGTTAAACACCCTGGAAAGGATAGATGAACTAACGACCGGCAGCCATTTTGTTTTCCAAATGGCTGCCAAATTAACCATGTTATTGTACATTTTCAGCAGAAATTTTAGTGGTGAGTTTATACAAATTAATTTTAGTGGCACAGTTTCCATTTAACTAGTCAGAGGGGGGTTGGTATATACAGATGTTTGGATGTGTTGAGGTCCATAGTAATTCTGCCTTTTCATCTCGCGTTGGTTCGGGGGGGGAGAAGGGAAGTGAGGTGGGAGAGGAGGAAAGGTGGGCGAGGGAGGGAGGGGGTGTGAAAATGAAGGGGGGCTAGGGGGTGGAAGAGGGACGGAAGGGGAAGAGGGGGAGGGGGTTATAAATTTCTATTTTTAATTTATTATTATAATTTTTTATTTTATTTATTATTTTTATACTAATTTGATTTCAAAATGGCTGCCATTTTGACACTGTAAAAAAAAGTCATTTTTGTGTTAACTTTATTTCAATACAAGGCATTCTATAGGGCCATTTCGACATGAATGCTATGGTTGCATTGGCTTCCACGAGCAGCATATCAACACGGTCAGGGCAGGTATTTACTCGTTACATCTAAGCTGCCTGGTGTGAAAGCCGATATAGCCGGTGGAGCCATAGTCCGGGGCTCCATAGACGATAACAGAAAAGCGTGAAACTAATGTTGCGTGAAGAGTCAACTTAACTGAATCGATTGCCCTTTGTTCCACCATTGTTGATCGAGACTATGAGTACGCCGGACCCAATGGTTACTTCTACACCGGTGTTGTGAAGTTTTATAGTCTGCCGGACTAATAGTCCACCCACAACGGTAAAGAAAGAATAGGGCACTTGATTTCAGTTGACTCTTCACACCTTATTCATTGTCGCTATGGAGCCCGGATTTATATTTATTTTACAATTCAGTGTAAAAAGGCCGTGCTTCACAGACAACAACGAAATTAAAGCGTGAAACATGTGGCCTGAAGTCAATGACCTTATATTCTTCACCATTGTATACCGGTGAGTATGAGTCCAGACGATTATCTCCTGCCACACGATAAACGCCAGTACTTTCACTCAAGGCTTCAGATTTAATGCTTGGGCACTGAATCGCAGTTGAGCACTGACCGAGGGAAGGTAAATGCACTATAGTATCTTGTGATCATATCGTACATTGTATTGGAACGGGCAAGTGGAGATGAATTCTACTTACAACATTACTAAACATCCGATTAAATGTGTTAAGAAAATAATAAAACACTGCCCTATGTACATAGAACAACCCATGATTACCCCACTCAAGAACTGTAGCCAGTATATTTGGTATGAGGTCCAAAAAATGCTTAGGGTAGTCCATGAGTGTGGTATTTTAAACTGGATGTGGAGAGTAGTTCTTTGGTATGAGTCTTTAAATGTGCACTGTGGAATTGTTATTTAGTATGAGTACAACGAATGGTGATTTTATCAAGAAAAAGCGCAGATAACATTTGCATGATTACTATGTCATAGCAGATTAGATGAGGTAGATTTGACCAAAAAATATACACGAACTATATTATCACTTCTGTAAAAATGGCACTGCGGGGTGTTAATTGGTCTGAGTCCCAATTCCACTTTTGTGTGAATTCTATGTTTTACCACCAGTGGCCGTAACCGACCGGGGCGGGGGGGGGGGGGGGGGAAAGTAGACCCCTCTGGTCGAAAAAGAGGGACAGATATGGACCCAAAATAGGAAATTTTCCTCTCTCTTCTTTTGGGAAATTGGAAATTTTGACCAATTTCAGCCTACATGTGGGCAAATTAAAGTAACGGGGGTAAATTCCGTGCGCTATGGCGCGCATTTTCGTCAATTCGGACTTAATTGGAGAAAACACCGGGCGACGTAAGAATGTGCACCTCTGGCGGACGACTTGGAAATTTTGCCCCCTCTGACTCGACTGCCTCGGTACGCCACTGTACATTTACCAAATGTTAATGTTTTCTATCACTGTCGACATCATCGGCTTTTATGATAAAATAACCATAAAAAACTGTTTAAATAACCATTAAAAAAACATTGTTGTTAACTGGAAGCTGGGACTCATAGCAGTTAAAATGACCATTTTTGTACAGTTATTTCCATTGTGAAGCCACTCCCAACTTTGAGGTCATTTTTAACAGTGTCGGGAATTGGTTAGGGCGTCCACTCTTCGGCATTGTTGCATCATCAGGACTCGATGAGCATCACACCAAAGTGCTGTCGAATAGTCAATTCTTTCCACATTTGCATAAATTATTGGCCCAATCACACTTCACCAAAATGACATTATGCATCGGGAGAAGGAGGCCAAAGCTGTCATAACAGGGCGTTTGAATTTCCTATTCACCACAGCCTACCCGTAGTAATTGGGCTGAGGTAACTTCAGATTTGGTACAATCTCATTGTACCAAAACATTGAGTGGTAGTGGGGCCAGCATGATATAGCTGTAAAAGTGCAGAGCTATTCGGAGGCAGACCGACCGACACTCTGATTGCGCCTGTTTCTTGCCTTGTGAATTTGAATCGGAAATTTGGAAATTATGTTCATGTTAGGGTCTCACCATAATCCAAGAGCAAACACAAAGCTCATTCTCCATAGTCTCAATGCTACACAATAATTTGATGCCACAATCGGTATTGAGAATTTATTCCCAACACAGACGTCCTTTCACTAGCCATGCCGCCGCTACCCAAACCTCCTGTTCATAGATACATTGTGTCGCAGGAGTATATAAGAAGACAATATGCCCCTATTTACAATGCTCTGGGATGCTCAGAAGCTGAATTTCTTCCCCTTTTCCATGCACTATCATGGACAGATGTCACTGGGAGATTGCTGACAAAGGAAAGCTGACGTTTTGGAAGGACTTGGAAAAAAATTGGCCTCAGATGATAAACAATGGTATGTGCCCTTTCACTGCTCAGAGTGGCAGGAAAAGGAACCTAGGATGAAATTAGTGCACACTGCATAATGGAATGGGTGGAACTGGATAGACACTAAAAAAACTGGGTGGTCCACGAGTCCGATGAATTCAAGAAATCGTGGACCTAACCAAATGTCCCCGGGCCCATCGTGGCAGATGAGGATGACAACCGTTGATTTAGAACCTTAACAGTGTCATTGATTGTGATACCAATAATAAACACGGAAGTCGGATTGTTGGTGTTGGTGAGCTTGCTCATGATGAATCCTATTTGTGGGGCTCATACCAATTAAAACTCCAAAAGAAGGCACTTTTTAAAGAGTTTAAAATCTGCTCACTTTGTGTTTTGGGGGCATTCTGCCTATCTGGTCTGTATAGGACTCCTGCAAAGTGAATTATAATAGTGAGCTTGTTACTTGAAAAATCATATTTGTGGGAATTATATCAATTAAAACAATACACCAATGAGTTTTAGGATTCTCATACCAAAAGAGAGTTACTCCACGTCCAGCTCTAATACAACATTCACGGACGACCCTAAGGAAGCTTTTAAGGGACTCATACAAAAATAGACAGGCTCTAAGCGTGCTTACGCTCCTCTACTATCTACAGTGGTGTTGTATGTGATTATGGGTTGTTAGATTGTATATTTGTGACAGTGTTTTTGTTATCTGTGTAGCCCTGTTTTACCAATGGGGGTGGTGGTGGGCAGTGGCACCCCCCGTAACACTTTCCTTCCGGGTGAGTAAAAACGCAAATAGCTTTCGCAAAACTTCAGATAATTTGTTTCATGTTTTTTTCATAATTTTAGCAATTTTGTTGGCAAAGGTAGCATTTTGATTTAATCTTACAAAATAGGAAACATCCTTATATACATCTTGACTAGAAAATGGAGACTTTGTCCCATAATTAAATTTATATGAACAACAACACAAAATTACTGCTGAAAAGTACAATAACATGGTAATTGGACGGCCCATTTTGAAAAAAAAATGGCGGCCAGTCTTAATGTTCCTCTTCTATTCTAGATTTATCCTTTCAAGAGAGTTGTAGGTGTTTAAAATGACGTTTTGGCACAAAAAACTAGCTTCCTAGCAAATTCACAACGCGGGTTTATGATCTGGAAAAATAGACCCAAATGGCAACGCCATTTTGAAAACCACGGGATCCCACAGTCCCCTGACTAATCCGAGGGGTACCAATATGAGGAAATTCACGAGTAAAAGAGTAACAATGGCAAAATGAGTCACCCAAATAACTTAAATTGGTATGAAATCATCAATAAAATTACGATGAAAATGTACAATAAATATGGTAATTGGCGGCCATTTTGAAAATACAAAATGACTGGCAGTCTTAATGATTCCTCCTCTAATCTAGCTGTATGCTTTCCAGAGAGTTGTAGGTGTCTAACATGAAGTTTTGGCCCAAAACTAGATCTAGCACTTCACAACTCGAGTTATGATTCTGAAAAATATACCAACATGGCAGCCATTTTGACATCAAGATGGCCCGCCATCTGCCACACAATGGGAATCTCCATCAAAACTTTTCCTGTTCTCTGGGACCTACTTAATGTGTCTAAATAGGTGTGATGCTTTAATCATTGAAATCCCACGGGAGTCCACAGTCCCCTTGACTATATAGTGTCGCTAAGAATCTACAAGTGTTTGTTGGACATGCAGATTTACCGAAAGAAGATACATCCTTACTCTTCACTACCAAAAACGTCGAAGTGAATATTAAACAGGAAACCACTGGCGATTTTGAAGGGTCGTTTGATTTCGTTTTTAAGTCTCCTGCCAAAGAAGACTCTGAGGACATTCGGGAGACTGTAGCCAAGATCCACGTGCCCCGTCTGCAAGATTTGGGTAAGTGAAAATCAGGACAGATTTATTAATACATACCTCCAGGTTACAAAAAGCTAGGGGCTCTGAGATCCTGAACTGAAATCTCCTAATAAGACTCCTAATAAGTAATAATAATAACAATAACAAAAACAAGAACAAAAACAAAACAAGAACAAAAACAAGAACAAGAAGAAACAGATTAACGGAATTTATAGTAGAAAGTATTTATTTTGTTGCATAAGGTTACTGTCGTTTATATTTATGTTGTGGGTATTATATTTTAAAATATTAGAGGCCCAAGTCTTTACCCCTGTGGAATCCCTTCTGGCAGTTGGTGATAGTACCTAATAAAAGGTTGTTTCGTGTTCTGTTTTTATACAGTACCATCAATTCGAGAAGACGGTACCAGCAATGATGATCTCAATACAACCACAGAGCCGCTTAAAAATCCAGCACGTGGTGGACGACAACTAAGAGGTATCGACGCGGTTCCTGTCAGTACAATACGCATAGGTACCATCGTGTACTTTACCACCAAGTTCTTCCAGATTGAGACCATATCACCATTCGTGCCCTCTAGTGACGATGTTATCATGTATCTTCAGGTGTACAAAGACGGCGAATTGTTTGAGCAAACAGACTCGTCTCAATTGCATATAACTTATTATCACTCGAAGCCACGCTTACAGACGAATAACGAGGTAAAGGACCACTAAAAGATTGAACCTGACCCCTCACTCGCTGCACATAGGTCCGTGCAATGTGTGATTTGATTTTGAAATTAGCAAAATGACACTTTCATTCAAAGTAAAAGCATTGTCTTACTGGAAAATTCGGTAACTCGGGTATCTAATTAAGAAATTTTAAGAAGGAAAAGGTTTCACTATGTTGACCTTTAGGCTTTATATGCCCTCTTATTATAGATATACGTTCGTATATAGCACCACTGTATCATTATTGTTCTCTCATACCTTCCAAAAGGTCGTCTATGCGCATGATAGGAAAATTAAATGAATTGGAACATATTGTCGATATAGAATCTCGCAAAACAAACAAAACTTTCTTTTAATTTTGTTCCTTATGCTTGTATTTATTATAGACAAACTGGTTTGAAGAAAATTGCGCAGTCGGACGTTTATTACGGAATGGCTCACAACGTTGGCGAAGACCATATAGAGCAGGTATAATCTTTGTTTATTAAAGTCACGTACAGACATTGACCTAAAAAAATACGTATTTCGGAGTAATATTTGGTTCGTTTTTTCCCGGGTTTATTCTGAAACCAAACATCACGAGTATAATGCGTTGCCACTCTTCAGTCATTTCGACCATCGTCTCCACCATCATCTGGTATGCCCTCTATTGTCGAGATTGTGCTGACGATTGTCTGGGATAGTTTTATTTTTCAAGATTCAATTTATTCAGTAAAAAATATTTATAATTTTACGGATTTTAACTCACGACAAGTCCCTGTAACTTAAATCACGACATCATCGGGGGTCGTTCCTAGATGGAAAGGGGTGTCGGGGTGTAACACCCCAAACATCCATCGACAAAACAAACGCATAAGAACCCACTCATTGAATATGTTTGTGTTTTGCTATGTATTAATGTCGGCACACGAACGGCTTGTCGGCAGTTAGACGTTATTTCCCTTGGGCATCATAATCTTCTTCTTATCGTGTCCAAACACAGTGGTTCTCAAATATGATCCAGCCAGATATGGGTACATTGTCTGACTGCTTCACTGAATTCCGCAAGGTCCTTGTTTGTGCATTTTTGCTCCAGCAGTGGGCAGACCAAGAGATGTTCCATTGTCTGTGGTGCTGTTCCACAACCACATGTAGTGTCCTGATCTGCTTCCAAGTAGCCCCACTTCTGCAAGAAGACCTTAGATCGGCCAATTCTGGTTCTCAATCTGTTGAGGCATCGCCGCGCCTTTCAGCCCATACTCACCAGGTTCAATACCAACACTTGGTTTATGGCGACTCTTTAGCTCCTTAGCGACTGTTTCAAGAGGTTGGACTTTGCTTAAGAAACTCTCTCTCTAGATTTAAGGCGGTTGGAACAGATATCTGTCCAGACATAGGGTGCTTCACTTTAGATACTTGGCAGCTACGCTCTTGCATGCTCGCTACACAGGTTACCAAACCCTTCTCGAAACCATCCTCAATGTGTTGAGTTAGGTTGAGTACTGCGATACGGTTGAGCAGGAGACGTTCAAAGAGCTTGTAGGTATGGCTGAGGAGTGATATTGGTCTATAGCTCTTGGGATTGGATGGGTGCTTTTCTCCAGATCTTTGGGAACCTGTGGAAAATAAGGCAGCCATTCCTTTGCTACTGCGCCGAAGTTTTTCAGCTGCTCAGTTGAGATGTTGTCAAAGCCTACTGCTTTCCCTGGTTGAAGTTTAGCAATACCAGATTCCAATGTAATGTAAAATAAATATCAATGAATTGAAATAAGGCATGGATGAATAGTAGTATTCGATATTAATTTACTCACTTTTTTTATTACGCTTTACAATAGTTGACTTGGATTGGCACCCGGAGTCGTGTGCTTTAAATTACACTAGTGAGAATTATACTACTTGTCTATGCATTGGATTAGAACTTATAGCACTTATTGTCGATCTGCTGCCAACACCGAGTCCCGTAAGTACCAGGTTCATATGAGTTGCAAGCACAGGGCCCGCATTCCAAGGTGTTTCACACTGTTAGTTTTAACGACGTTTATCTCTGAAATAGTGGGTGGATAGGGGATATTTGTTTAACTATGGTAAAAACATCAATTTGGCATATTGTCCCAAAAGAAATGTATAACGATCTGTACTTACAAACTGACAATGTATGACTTTGAAAAATAACCCTTTTTTCCATAATTTAATGATTCTTATACTTATCCACCTCACTGCCTCACATATAAACGATTTACTTAGTTATACAGGTGTTACACATCTTTTTTTGGAAATGGGCCTAGGTATATGTTGTATGCTACATGGTTATGAAACGGATCAAATAAGGGGTGAATCAACTATAAAGAACCTCAAATACCCTGATATTCTGTTTGATTGAATTGTATAATCAGAGAGATGAGAAAAGAAGGAGATGGCTCTATTTTGCAATCCGATGACCCAGATTACTCCATTCATCAGCTCATTGTTAGAAACTCAAGGGCCCCTCGATTGGTCCTTTGAAGTAATGTGTTCACCGCCTCACGCTTTGGCCGTTCGGGAAGGTTTCACAACAGGAGTAATTGACACACTCCCACTAAAATAGCTTTTTAATTTCCAACATCCTAAAATATCTCTTGCTGGCAATGAACTCTGCGGTTGTTCTGACTGATTGTTTTTATTTTAATCGTTGGCGAAATAAGTGAGGAAATCAGTGGCTTGTTAACGAAAGAAAACAGCAAATCAACCCTTTTCGGTAAGCTAACATTGACTCAAGGTTTTTGGGGTCAACAAAAGATGTTATTATTTTGCCTAATGTATAAACATTCGGTCATTTCCTGTGGAATATGCTATGATAATGATTAGATAAATCTTTTTAATACATCTCACCATACTTTTTTGTGGCCGAAAGTGTCCAAAGTGCCAAATACTTTGAAAATTTGTGGTCACTTTGTTTATAACTTGATGCAGAAGAGTACTTTTTGCTGTACTGTCACACCCATAGTGGTAAAGACCCTGTCAAATACAAATTGACACTGGTATTGGAATGTTCTGGGATTTAATGACAGCGTTGTATGTAATGTTTCTCCAGCAAGTCGCGTAAGACTTTGGTCCAATCGAGTAGATTTAAGCCGTATTGACATGAATAGGCGGTTGAACAGGTTTTCTTTTAAGTCTCAGTCGAACCACCTCCTTCTTTCTCCTCTCTCTGGTATAATGAAACGTTGTAATCCCTGACATTTCGTGCACTTCCTGAATGATATTCATATTCGTTGTCGTGCTTTCGTTTACTGATCGTCGTCGAATGTATCTCTCGTTGTAATCAAATAGAAGTTTATTCATTTGTAGATTACCAGCGCTATCACTTCGGATCCTCATCTATCTTACCTTTATCAATCTAAAAACCCTATTAAAATCCCTATGTGAAATTGGATTTTGTGCGTTATCTTCTCTTTGTCGTGGTAGACCTCGAACTTGCCTCTCAGTGTCTCTGGACGCGGACCAAACTTTAGTGGATTACACCACATTCTTTCTTGGGGTTGTAATTAAGTCCGTTTTTAAATGTTTCTTGGTTACGGCATAAAGCTTTGGTTTAACTGCCTCCTATAGTGCAAGTCTTGAGACCTACGCTTTACAAGGACAGCACAATGCATTTGCTCAGTGATGTTGTTGATGATTCCAGCTAATCGGGCAACAAAAAGATGTTGTGTTGTTGAGTTGTTGTTAAATTTAATACTCAGAAGATAATACACCAACCGTCAAATGTAAAACTCCATTGTATGCACGGATACTTTCGCGAGGAAGGTTTGGGATTTAAGGCCATCTGCATGATCTGCATGCGTTATCATATCTTTTCTTTGATCCCTCTGTAATTTAAGCAAATGTATATCTCACCATGACAATAGGATTTAGTAGAATACACAGCCGGGTACAACCGTTCATACTCATGTATTGAATACCGTTGCTTTATGAGGCGTATTTTAGATCGTCTTGAATAGGATGCAATTAAATGCTGCAGATTATGACTCTCTGTTTTTGTTTTCTTCAGACCCTCCACCTGTTACCACCTTATCCCCTGGAATTCGTCGTTGAGTATAAAAATATAAATGTCAGGGAAGTCAATTTATTTACGTCAGGGGAATGAGTATTTGAGACAAGTTGGTGAGCGAGAGTGGTGACATGAAAAATGTTCATTAAGGAGCATGAACATGGAGAAATTCATAAAATCAGGGGTCAATTGAGGAGAAACGACAACATTTTCTTTGAAAATATCTAATTCTCCATTCCCTCTGGTGTCAATAATGGACTGTTCCCGTAGTACAGTACTACAATTTTATAAAAAGTAAAGCAATTAAGTTGCAACACTGCTTTAAGAACGTGGAGCATCCGACCCCAGCCAGTATGAACACCACCATTTTGTTGTTTCTTACAGCTTTTTCCCGTCTCGCTGACGCTTTCTATTCTCAGTGTTATCTTGCTACGCACTTTCTCTCGTTAAGCTGATACTTACGATTCTTACATACGCATTTTTCCGTAATGTATAAAGGGACTCTTTCCTAGTCTGCTATTCATTTTATCTCGGTTTTAATATGCCCCGTAGATCCTAGTATGCAATAGAGGCATTGTATGTTCTGCTGCAATTGTCAGAAGACCAACTTGACATACACGGGCAAAAGGTCAAAATAGCCCGCCCAAACTTGTAACACTTTACTTCGAAGTCTCGCATTTTAGTCACTTGAATGACAATTACTGAGGGAACCAGCCACTCCCACTCTATATTGTAAGAATGTTCATATTTTGCTGTCGATAGGGCCTTTTCCCCTGCACTTGCTGATACCTTTATATTATTTTTCTACCATTTATAATATTTAATACATTGTTTTTAGTCTGATACCCAATAATCCAACTCTTTACAATGTGGTTCATTTTTTAGCTCCCCTGTAGTTTTTGCAGGAATTTGGTCCAATTTTGTATGTGTCCAAAATAAAATATGATTAAAAGCAATGATTGTTTCCCAAATTTTGCTACCCATGACCCTCTTTTCTTACCTGATGATCACATTTTTGAGACATTTTTAATAGCGAAAAGTCCCAAAGTACTTCCAATGGCGATGTCACGCATGAAGAAACCATACCATCTTCTCCAGTTCTTCGAAAGCAGTCACACTGACCCGAGATATTTGAAATCATAAAAGGGTGATGACAATCCCGTTCAGGGCTAGCTCTTCATTACAAGGCAGGGTTGACATGACTTCTGATTTTCCTAGATGTGATATGTAAGACAAAGCGCCGCAGCTTCACAAATGTCTTCTAGTTGGTCTCTAGCTCTCTAGATAGAAGTATCAATGAACGGTATGTCATCTGCAAGTTCAAGATCGCTGAGAATTTTCTGGCGATTACGGCCACATCTCGGATGAGTTACAAATCCAGAATCTGATGGTCAGGTAGAGCATAAGTCCATGACTAGTATAAAGATGAAGAGTGCCAACACATCTTGCAAAATGCCTGTAGCCGTTTCACATGCCTCCGTTAACTGTCCATCAAAGCAGACTACACTCTGAGATTCGTCATAAGGAACACGAATGACCCAACAATGGCTTCTGGAATGCCATAATGACACAGGATGAAGAACATTATTTCAAGGTCAACAGAGTCCTTTTCGGCTCAACCCGGCAGAGCATTCTCCATCTCTAACACACTCTCCAGAATGACAACAAAAACACAGGCAACTGTAGATGAATGCTGCATAACAAAACAGGTGGTTTAATGCACTCTTGAAATTGTCTATAGGATCTATTGAATACAACTTTTGTATAATCTGGAAGTTTGAGTTTGGCGGGCTATTTTGAAATAAATGGTGCTCACATGCGTGTTATTTGTGTACTGTTTAATTCATGTTTCGGACAGGCTACAAAAGACATTTTTGCAATGATCCAATTGTGTATCCTCAATTGTCAAATAGAGGTAGAAATTGCTAACATTTCAATCTTGTAATGATATTCGTGCACATGAACGAACTTTTTATGGTTTTCTTGGGAAATGATTAGGCTTATATATATTTGCAAAATCAGTTTTGAGAAAGTCTTACTAAACCATTACAACAATTACAAATAACTAGATTCGTTTGTTTACACATTTGAAATAGGCTCTAACAATTGAAAGAAGGCTCGGTTAGCAATTTGTTGAGATTTAGAAGAGAATGATAAATCCGCTACTTTTTGTTTTCTCATCAGTCGGTTACGGAGAGGTCGCCAAACTTACATTTTACTCAACATGTGTGTACCCCTTCTGATGTTCGTAGTTTTTCTTCTATCATCAATTGCATTCTGCGACACGGCTAATGGGTGCAGGATTGCTAATGTAATACGGGTATATTTAATTCTTGTGTCTCTGATGTGGAATGGGGTGGAAGCAGTCCATATGTACTTGACCATGATCAAAGTGTTTTCTGGATACACATCATATTTTGTATGGAAGAGTGGAGTAGTCGCCTGGGGTAAGTGTTATAGGAATATGGCTGCTTTTGCTGCTAATGGTGTCAGTATAACGTTCAATGTATATGGAATGCGATCAAGCAAAGTCAGCCCACGCCAAATCACCTTTTAATGCATATTATGCTCTATATTTTAAGTTTAAATCCTGTCTGTACGACCTTAGGTTGCAAAGTTATCCACAACTGACCTGTCTAGTAAACAATGGGATTTACATTGGAAACACGAACTTATCTTAGGTTTTCTATTATATTTCACGATTACAGACCCATTTTGCTCGATTGCAGGCACGGGTATCAGCCTTAAGCAATATGGGATTCAAATATCTATATAAAAGAAAGCCAGAAAATTTACAAAAAGCTTGACCACAAATCTAGTTTTACCTGCAGTCGGGGTAATTCAGACCGGGGATCCCGGTATTAATTTAACACATCGCGATTCCAAGATTTAAAGCTAAACTATTTTGGAGTTTTAGTTCAAAACAAATTTAACCGTACCAAAATCTCAACATTTGCAAAAATTGAGGGCGTGTGCTCTATGAAATGTGCTATTATTGCTTAACCTTGAGCAAAATCCTAAATTGACTTCGAAATATTCTTTCCTTACTGCATCTATCTTACCTATATCATAAGCTGCTAATAAAAACAGAATGTGCGCCATAGGTGTATACTTTACATATTATGGAAGATAAAATGTACTTGTCATTAAAATATAACTAAACATTAGGTAACAAAATGAATGACATTTGGAGTCCTTGATGAATGCATCAAAGTTATGATTAAAATTAAAAATAAACACTTTTAAACGCTAATTATCACCAGGTGTACCGGCAATTTTCCTCGCCATTCCGCTGATTATAGATGTTTCTATTTTCGATGGAAGTATTGTCAACTGCAGTTTTGCGTAAGTATTTCTTTGAATTAAGATCTTCTGACGTGCAAGACATCTAATCAATCCTTAATTGTGTTCTCCATGCTTCAATTTATCTTTGTATTTGGCTAGACAAAAACCCACAGCAATTAACAAATTTTGGTTAAATGTAGAAACTCATACTAGAAAAACGTTGAAATTTATACAATATCTTTACTCATGTTTTACATTAGATGCACGCTTTTGCCTTGGTAATGAGCAAAAGCAAACCGTTACAGCTCAAAACCTCAATAAAACATCAATTTGCTTTTGGCGGTATTTGGAAAGGGTTGTGGCACATAAACATGGTTGTTTTGCCAAATTACTTGGGTTGATTACCTAGATTTTGCAAAGGACGTTGACTAACATGAAGACAATGACTTTGTATTACCAGGTGCCTGCTATCCAAGACAGCCTTTTATTGGGTGTTTCTTCTTCCCATGCTCGTCATTGTATTCTTCAATAGTGTCGTCTTTGGATTTGTCATCAAAATCATCTACAGGGTACATGTCAATGGTAAGTGGATTTTGCAAACTAGTCGTTACTTGGCTGAATATAAAAGTACTGGATTTAAACGTTCCTAGCTCACATTATATTACGGGTGATAAGAAATAAACCTGTGCTTGATAGTACTAGTATAATACCACAGAGACTGCTTGTGTACGTCCTAGAAAAAATCGTTGGAGATCAATCCACAATGCGCCTTCACCCTGACCATGGTTTTTAAATCTCAAAATTCTTGCTAAGGCAATGACCATTGAGTAAGATATCAATTATATTCATAAATAACATCAAAGATTGCTTTAGCAATGTACTTGATGCGTCAGTTACCTTGTGTTATCAAGAAATCAAAAGTTATCAAAAAATTACATCCTGAATAGTGATCCACCAACATATATAAGTTACATTGTACACCTTAAAGGACATAACCCTATTGTTTAGTTTTGCATAATGTTGATAAATTAGGTTGAAACGATTCTCAACATTGATGTTATTACAATAAATTAAGTAGCTAATTAGAAGACAAAAATTAAAACGGGAACTAATGGGCGCATCCATGTTCCATAATCTCACTCCTCACGGCCATAGTGACGTTTCGGCCATCCGCGGCCATTGCTACGTCATGTCTATAGTTTATCCCATGATGATTGTCAAAACAAAGTAATTTTCTTTTTAGTATCTAGTATGTCTAATAGGTTTTGTATACCTTTGAATCGACGCACATAATTCCAATAAAGAAATAACTACTTCACAGATTAATCTCAATACAATAACGAGCTATGGAAGGAACGATTAGGCCTCCTTACTTCGGATGTAAAGATTTTACTACAGTATCCATAAGAGTAAGCCATTGAAGTCCCCCTTCCCACATCCCGTTCCTGCCCAGAGAGGCAAAATACTGTCTTCCAAGGTACGCATTGAAGATCTCAATTGATTTTACGCGGGGAATTTAAAGTTATTGTATCGCATGTGGCAATGAGGAACTCTAATATGAATGGAATGCTCTATTCGCGCTTACTTGTGAATGGCGTTTTCGTTTCGGTTGACCTTTAATTGTCCCCGCTTTTTTAAAAACTTAAAATACTTTACATTTGTGAGACACGCTATATAATCGGCTAAATTTCTAACATTCCATCACACACCTGCTTTATTTGATGGCAACATGGCCGCTCCCATCAACCAAGCGAGAACAATAGGCAAAGCGTAGTGTGATGATCTCCTTTAACATTTTTGTGGAACCCTTTCCAAAAGCTCCGAAAATGGATATAAGAATAACTAAGCTCTAAGAACAAAGAAGGGTTCTGGAAGCTCAAACAAACTATTTTGGTCTACAACGTTTTACAGAGTAATTATAGGTCGACTACCTTCAACAGTTCTTCAAAACAAAATTGGATCTGCATAGAACCAAAACAGATTCTTGCAAGTTGCCAGGAACTTTTGATACTACTTACATTTTCCACAGTCAATGTGGTTCAATCTGGTTCAGACAGGCTTGCCAATTTAGCCCCCCCCCCAAAAAAAGTAATACAACAAATGGAGGCAAAAGAGCAGATTCTGCTGTGTAATCTGATTTTCAAAATTACTAAGTAGATCAAAAAGGGTCACATGTACAAAGCAACAATTTGAAATTACAGGCCAACTCACATTTTTAGCATCTATCGGTACTCAAAATGATATTTTTGGTTTATCATGAAAGTCAACTATATTGGTTGCATTGTTTTATAGTCAATTTTGATATAATGTGGGCTTTCTTAATGTTTATTAGGTCATAAGATTCACACCAACTAAATTGTAAGAGACAGGGCTTTCATACTTCGAGCAAAGCGAAAAAATGGTTTAGTATGTTAAAAACAAAGCGGTTATTTTAAGATCATACTTGCCTTTTCACTGTTTCTCCTGAAAATCTGATAGTACTAAATATTTTTCGGGAGACCCTGTATATCTTTCTTAAATCATACTTGCAGATGGAAAGAAGAGCATGCTGAGTCGTGTGCGTGGTGCCATAGCACTGATGGTCCTCCTAGGCATCACGTGGGGATTCAGTGCAGCAGCGGCCAGCAACTATCACTACTACTTTGAGGTGCCACAAGCGGCAACATTTGTTTTGCAGGTAGGTTCAGTTTATTTCATGTTTCTATATCTCTTATAGGCAAGTTCAGTTGATCTGATGTTTCAGTATATCTCTTGCAGGTAAGTTCACTTGATCTGAAGTATCAATATCTGTCTTGCAGGTAAGTTCAGTTGATCTGAAGTATCAATATCTGTCTTGCAGGTAAGTTCACTTGATCTGAAGTATCAATATCTGTCTTGCAGGTAAGTTCACTTGATCTGAAGTAATAATATCTGTCTTGTAGGTAAGTTTAGTTGATCTGAAGTATTAATATCTGTCTTGCAAGTAGGTTCAGTTGATCTGAAGTATCAATATCTGTCTTGCCGGTAAGTTTAGTTGATCTGATGTAGCAATTAATGTCTTGCAGGTAAGTTCAGTTGATCTGAAGTATCAATATGTCTTGCAGGTAAGTTCAGTTGATCTGAAGTATTAATATCTATCTTGCAGGCAAGTTCAGTTGATTGGCTGTATCAATACCTGTCTTGCCAGTAAGTTTAGTTGATCAGAAGTATTAATATCTGTCTTGAAGGAAAGTTCAGTTGATCCGCTGTTTCGATGCCTGTCTTGCAGGTAAGTTCAGTTGATCTGAAGTATCAATATCTGTCTTGCAGTAAGTTTAGTTGATCTGAAGTATTAACATCTGTCTTGAAGGAAAGTTCAGTTGATCGGCTGTTTCAATACCTGTCTTGCAGGTAAGTTTAGTTGATCTGAAGTATTAATATCTGTCTTGCAGGTAAGTTCAGTTGATCGGATGTAGCAATTCCTGTCTTGCAGGTAAGTTCAGTTGATCAGATGTAGCAATTCCTGTCTTGCAAGTAAGTTCAGATTTCAGATTTTATTTGTCAATCAATCAATCATTAGTTGCAAAAATTATAACAGTAATTATTTTATATACAAATAGAATGATAATATTGAAAAGAGAAGTGATAATATAGAATAACAAATTACCGGTTATACATAATAATATAACAATGATAATGTGAACAGTTATACCACTTCATATATATTGCAATTAATGTAAAACAAAGCAATTTATGTAAATCAAATCAATATGATTGGCGATTGACGAGGTCACTGCTAAACGCAGAGCGTGAGGGTGTAGTGACCTCTTATAATGTTACATAAAACATAATAAACAAACATAAACTAACAAGAGCAAAAACATAACAGAGACAAAGGATAGCGACGAATTAAAAAAAAAAAACAGAGACAGGGCAGAAACAGGTACAAGACGAAACAGGACATAGACAGTAATCCGAACATACAAAATTAACGCAAATAGTAACCAAAATGGATACATTACCATATTCAGAATCAAGAAGAATAATGGCCAATAAGATAGTTCTTCATCTTTGCTTTAAATAAAGCAATGGAGGATGATATTTTGATGGGAGTAGGAATATTATTCCAAAGTAATGGGCCTTTTGAGGCAGACATATTACCAGCAAGCACGGTTTTAGTAGGTTTAATGAATTGGGTGTTAACATTCCTTGTTTTATAATCATGAACATGGTAGGCCGTATTAAAAAATGTTTCATAAATGAGGTTGTTTGGTAAAAGGTTGATATGATGCTGATACATGAAGATAGCAAGCTGGAATTTGTAAATATCATGTATTTTTAGGGTCTTTAGAGTAGAAAATAGAGGGTCAGTGTGTGCTTGCCAGATGGAGTTGGTACATGACATGATAACTCGTTTTTGAAGCAAGAACAGAGAATCGAGGCTAGAATTGTTAGGGTCAGCCCAGATCATTGCACTGTAAGAGAAATATGGTAATACAAGGGAGTTATAGAGAATATGTAGGGATTCTTGTGGTAGAAAGGGACGAACTTTGCGGATGACACCATTGAGTTTAGATATAATTTTAGAGATATGTTGTGTATGTGAGTGCCAGGATAAATCAATGAGAACACCTAAAAATTTAGTGGTGTCAACTTGTTGTAATGCTGTATCATCGATTTTAATGTTAAGTTTTGCAGGTAAGTTCAGTTGATAGGATGTAGCAGTTCCCGTTTTGCAGGTAAGTTCAGTTGATAGGATGTAGCAGTTCCCGTTTTGCAGGTAAGTTCAGTTGATAGGATGTAGCAGTTCCCGTTTTGCAGGTAAGTTCAGTTGATAGGATGTAGCAGTTCCCGTTTTGCAGGTAAGTTCAGTTGATAGGATGTAGCAGTTCCCGTTTTGCAGGTAAGTTCAGTTGATAGGATGTAGCAGTTCCCGTTTTGCAGGTAAGTTCAGTTGATAGGATGTAGCAGTTCCCGTTTTGCAGGTAAGTTCAGTTGATCTGAAGTATCAATATCTGTCTTGCAGGTAAGTTCAGTTGATCTGATGTTTCAATACCTGTCTTGCAGGTAAGTTCAGTTGATCTGAAGTATCAATATCTGTCTTGCAGGTAAGTTCAGTTGATCTGCTGTTTCAATACCTGTCTTGCAGGCAAGTTCAGTTGATCTGACACTGCAATACCCATCTTACAGGTAAGTTCAGTTAATCTGAATCATCAATATCTGTCTTACAGGTAAGTCCAATTAATCTGCTGTTTCAATACCTGCCTTTAAGTTCAGTTGATCTGCTGTTGCAATATGTCTTGCCAGTAAATTTAGTTGATCTGCTGTTTCAATACCCATCTTGGAAGTTTAGTTGATCTGTGGATCTGAAGTTCAGTTGATCTGATGTTTCAATATCAGTCTTGCCAGTCAGTTCATTGATTTGTTTCAATACCCATTTTGGAAAGTAAGTTCAGTTGATCTGTGGTTGCAATATGTCTTGCCAGTAAATTTAGTTGATCTGCTGTTTCAATACCTGTCTTGCAGGTAAGTTCAGTTGATCTGCCGTTTCAATATCTTGTGGGTAAGTTCAACTCATTCTACCTGACATTTCAATATCGGTCTTGCAGGTATTCTCTTGATGATGAAAAAAATCTGAATGTTTTCTGCAGTGAAACAACGGAGATACATTGTACCACAACAATGGATGAAAAGATTTTTGAGAAAAATTTAGAAATAATCATCACTTTCAAATGTTACCATAGTTTTGAATTCCTTGCATTTTCCAAGCTTTCAAAAACATATACTTTTATATAAGACCTAACACAATACCAATTAAGACCTGACAGCATCCACGAGTATTTTGTAAACCACAGCCTCATCATCAATTTACCTATAAAAGATCTTTGTATTATCTAAACCTTTATAGTATGTGTGCCTAATCTGACGTTCGTATTTGATCGTCTCTGTAAGAAGGTTGCAATTTTGTATGGCCTTTGGGACATGGTGATACAAGCATTTGCTCATAATATCAAAATCCAAGATTAGAATCAATTGATATTTTGGGAATAAGCTTTCTCGAGGATATCTAGTGAACCATAAAAAACAGAAGGGCCTAGAATTACAAAAATGCACCTTTTAATATTTTTTCTAATAACTGTAAGTTCCAACTGACCTTACAGTCATGAACAGCCACTCACCCCATACTAAATTGATGTCAATTTATTTAATTGATATTGTCATGTTATCTGGATAGAGCCAACAGACACAAACTATTTTATGGGCAACTTCATAAACTGCACTAAATTCTTGGTAATTAGACCAACTTAATCTCTGCATCAATAATACAATTATTTCTGCACTTTCAGTAATGTAATAGGTAGTTTGGTATTTTTCTTTTCTTTGTACAGACATTTTTTGTAATAGGAATTACATTCCAAGGATTCTTCATATTTGCATTTCATTGTATTCGCTACAAGGACGTGCAGCAGCAGTGGAGAAAAATTCTCTTACCTAACCAGCCTCTTTTCCAAAGATGGCGGGCCAGACCCAAGTCAACAAATTCAAGCACTCCAGCAGGATCATCCCTAAAAGTAACTCAAGAGGATACATTAACAACACCATCACCTAGCAACAGTCTCTCAATAGAGTCAGTGGAAAAGAACTCTGAAGGAATGGTTGGTTCTTTGATAAACTTGCAAAGACAGAACTCAAGGACAGAGGATACATATCTTTAGAGGGTGTCATTTTCTTTGGAAAGAGCAAATGGGGTGCCAATATTTTGCAGTCATAATTTGTTGATATACCAAAATATGAGGTCATAAAATGGGAAGGGACAATTTTTATTTCAAAATTTCATGGACTAATTTCGCATAAAACTACTGAAAGAAAATACCTGGTAACCGCCTAAGATTTCACGTCAGATTCAAAATTTTCCAGGCCCTTGTATCAACCAGAGATATGGAAGTGGGGATGTTATCTCCAGGGGTTCATAAAAATGTGGAGAAAATAACAGCCCTCAGAAACCACTTGAGCAATCTAATTAATTGCTAAGAACACTACTACTGCTGAATAATTCTTTTTTTGCATTTGTCTACAAGTCATTTGTGGTCAGGATTTATTCAACTGAGTAAGCTTTTCCAGGGCCACGTTTCCATAATACAGACACTCCTAACATGGCCTTACTACTGAATGAATCCAGTTAAACTATAAATTTAACTTTTAGATATTTTGCCCCAGGATGTGTGGTAGGATATTTTTGAAGTACAAAATATGTGAAAATCTCTTTGAGGAATGTTCTTACAACAGAATCAACTAATGGAGTTGGTTTGGGGCTAACATTCTACCCTATTTGACATTTGAATAAATTGCTCAACATTATTTATAGACAGATAATATTTTTCTTTAACAAGACCATATATACTTAATGAAGTTGGACCCCATGGCACTTCAGAACATGCATTGATGAATAGTAGGCATATGCATGCTCTATCAAGTATATCAAGTTATGCAAATGATGAAATGGCCTGTGAGTGACAGTTACTGTACAAGTCAATATTTTCGCGTACAGTTATTTTCGCGAATTTGCCAAATGCCGACATTTCGCAAGTTTTTATTTTCACGATTGTCAAAATTTGTTAAAAGGAAATGCTCATTAAACTTATTAATTGACCCCAAATATAACAAATTTTTATCTCCCTGATAGTGCCTTCATTTATTAGTAGCTTTTAAGTTCTTACTATATCATCTTTTTTATGCTGCAAACCCCTTTTTGCCCCGGTGGCGTATCTACCGATCGAAGCTCTAGTCTTAATTCCGGTGGATAAACACCATGTCCATGCCCCGTTTTTCTTCCCAGACCGCGCGGTCTCTTTTTTCGGTCATTTCTCCGGTTATTTTAGTCGCGGTCAATCAATCGCAGGAGTCAGGACCTCTAGCCGATTTCCCCGATAGATGATTGTGTCCTCCGATTGAGTTACTAATACAGATTTCCAGTGTTTACTATGAAGTTATAAGAAGTCCGAATGCGGGTCCGAATGATCAAAACAATCTTAAACTATAGTACCCCATACATGTGAAAACAATGTCAAAAGGTCATGGGTCAAAGGTAAAATGCACATGAGAATGCACCATTAGATTTCAGAGGTTGACGTTGAGATCGGTGCATATGTTTTTTGTACCCCGCCGGCCGCGGCAAGATTTTATGGTCTTCAATTGGGTTTTCTTTTTTAAATTTCTCAATCAAGTTTGTTTACTAGAAAAATGACAAAATGTATTATGTAGTAGGTGTATATTGGGCAATGTTGCAAGCTGTTGAAGACCACGAAGTCCGGATGCTGTTTACAGTACAATGTTTTGTGTTTACCATTTTTGAGCATCTCTTGGAAGTACATTATTTTTTCGTGAGTTTTTATTTTCGCGGTTGTAGATTTATTCGCGAAATTCGTGAAAATAAGACTCGCGAAAATTTCTACTTATGCAGACTAAAAGAGGAGCAAGAAAGAAACCAGAACATAAATCATCCCTTATTATTTCTTACTAGGTGTCCCCGGGTTTCGTGATCACCTGGATTTTTTTTTGTGGGGCACGTATCCGCTAACCAATCAAACTTCATCTGCCCCGGCCCAAACTCCACCCGCCCACTAAGTTTTGTGACCGTACAACCCCCAACCTCCGAGAAAAATGGCAGACAAACACACAGCGATACACACAGATGAAAGTTTGTAATTTATGTGATAGTTTATGTTGGGGAAGTAACAGCTGGCCTTATTACCCTTTCGACTACCTCTCCATAAATTGGTTTTGTATCTGTATACATTAAGTATTATTTTATGGAAATAAAGATGATAAAAACTCTTGAGCATATTTCTTACAAATTTCAGGTTGGTACTATTTTCTACCAGTTCAAGGGTTTATGCTATTTCTCCTGGCCTACAATCAATATCCGTTAATGGATGGTTCTTTCACAATTTAGACTTTGTTTTACACACTGTGTTATAGTCGATTCGTGTGATACGTTCGTCCCCCTGGAGTTTTGGACCTATTCAATTAAGTCGTAGAGGGAAAATGAAAGAATTCAAATGCACGTGCCACACCGGATTATCTTGGAGGACACTCCGGTCATATAACTCACTCACCTGCCACTAAATACAATTTCATTCATGTATGGAAACGCGCAATAGTGTATTTCAGGCCTTAACATTCCTCACAATAACATGATTAACAGAAGTCCCTGCGCCTCATTGAATTTTTCACCTCCGCAAGAATGGTACGGGGTCACATATCAGATGAATCTAGTATAACATTAAAGTTAATTTGCGTCATACTGCATTTTGCTACATTCGTGCATGCCTGTCAACATTGCGTCTTGTTACATGTATGTGTTCTTTGCTTCAACAGGTTATATTTTTTACTACATGGTGGCTGTCCTCTTTTATTGTTTTAATTAAAATTCAATCTTTGGCAGTTCATTCCCTGCAGGCCTAGGAGATAAACCTTGAACATTGTATTTTTATAAAGTCTTGATTCCTTGTTGGGAAATCAACCAGGAGCATAGGCTGTTGAAACTACCAGCGTATCTAGACCTGACTTTCCGAGGTGGACCTCGGGGGCGGAAGGACCTCTAATAGCCTAAAATAGGCTGATTTTGTATGTTTTGGCATGCACTCCCAAAAAAATACGCCACTGGAAACCATTTCATTTAGGGTAGAGAAGTGCTTGTATTAATGGAATCAGTTTGAATAAAGTATGATTTTTGAACAAACGCGTACTCCACAACCAGCGATGTTATTATTTTGTGTGGAAGAACTCGGCCTGCAGCCTCATTCGTCCACTAAAATATGGCAACGCTTTGGTTTCAATAAACGCGTACTCACTTTTAGTTGGAATTTATGATTTGCTTACAAATAGCTTAATAACACAAGAATGGCACATCACGTTTAAAATAACAATTCTTTATTTTAGCATGTGTACAATATTGTTTTATAATTCTACACCACCTATTTGCACATTTGATAAACAAAAAACAGTTAATTAACAATTGGATATTCAACACATTTAATGTCAATTCCATTGTAATCTGCTGTAGCCATAGATCAAAACCTTGCTGACGAACCTCTATATCCACATCATTTGACCAACTTTTGAACAAAAATAATCATCAGTATTACATTTTTCCTACAAATGCAATAGTTTAATTTCTTTTACAATATTAGTTGGAATTTATGATATTTGGAATTACTTCAAATATAGAAATGTACACAGCAAGTTTTTGACCTCAAGAGCCATGTCATTTATAATGAATTTAAACTTGTTCCCTATTTGAGTTGGTTATGTTGGGTGGGTACAATTGAATAGTTTGTGTCAAATATTGGGTATAAACATCCAATATTTGGCATAATTATATTATCTCCTTCACATCTATGCTGCATGACAGAGTAGGTGCAAAGGATATAATAAAATTATGCCCAATTTTATCTGTGGAGGCATTCATTTAGGAATTGCTTATGCCCATGAATAATCTTACATATAGGAACTAATTGCATATGCCCATGAATAATCAGTCCTGCAAACCACTCCTATCTAGGTAACAGTAACTTCAGACAGTGAAACAAGCCTTTTCTCTCGCTGCAGTTTTGCTGGAGGTCTACAAGGTATTTCTTATCTTAAATGTGTTGTTCTTAAATAAGTTGACATTAATCTTCTAAAAGTAGATGAAAATTACATCAATAGTTAGGGCAGTTCTTCAAATGCTATCGGCCACACATGTAAAGCACCAGTTATTGTTTCATGCTTGGTGCCATGTGAATGTAAAAACCTCCAGCTTCTAACCAATCTTTAATGGAAAAAACTCATCAACAGATCAAAATGATAGATACCTTTCCAGAGTCTAAGTTTGCAAAATGAAGCTTACAAAGTCACAGCCTCTTTATTCAGCATTGTGTTATACTGTAATTTTCTACAAGACCCACAACCACTGTTGTAGTGGTCTTGTGACGGCAGATCACAATTGAGAGATGGTGAGGATGTAGCCCTAACACCACCCCCGATTTCATAATCTCCCAAATACCATGGTCATTGGACTGTCAATCCACCAAATACCACCGGGGAATTTCATTATTTCTATATGAACAATATAGGAAGTGTACTCCAGGAACCCCAAATACCATGTCGGTAGCACAGTGGTATTTGGGAGCATTAGGGTTAATGTAATGCTGAATTAAGAGGTTTTGACAACTTTGCAAGCTCCCATCATTACAAATTCAAAAAGTATCATTAAATGGCATTATTGATTTCAACGACAGTCTGATACCTCTAACATATAGCTTGACCTGATGGCCACATCTTACTTGTGGCAAGTGTCAGGATTATGTGTGCATGAATAGAAATCCAATTGAAATATTCTGTTCTTTGCAGTTTGAACAGAATGCAAAACAATGGCTCCTTGCAAAGAAAAACAAACTAGTAAATAATTATAAATGGTCATTTTTATGCAGGTGATATTGTCAATTTTAAATTTGCAAAATTAGTGTTTCCTTACTAGCATTAACAGGGTATCCATCATGTCAAGATTAGCTTCCAATGGTCAATATACAATAGATTCCTGGTAGCATATATTTCAGGACTACTATCAAAAGGCAGAAATTGGTGTCAATTGTATATTTCCATGAGTTATGACTCTTGACAGCCAAGAGTCAGTGATTCTTGATAACCCAAGAGTCGGTGATTTAACAACATGGGTCTGTGATTTTGGCAATTTTAAGTCAGTGACTCTGACTCTTAATTACCATCTCAAGGGTCAGGACAGCCTCAATTAGTTGGAAACAAATTATAAATTGAAAAATCCATAATCGGGAAAAAAACCTACACAAAAAGATTTTTTTAAAATACAAAATCTTCATTCCACATAAGGTGAAAAAGTTGATAAATCAATTGAAAAAAAAAAGCATTTTTTTGCTGATAAGCCACAATATCTTGAATTATTGACAAAAAAGATTCTACTAATAAGCTTTGATTTCCAATTGATAACCAGTTTCTGAAATAACTGAGCATTTAGTTTGCATTAAGAACCACTGATAAAGACCTTGGCATTTTAGGACATGCTGAGAATTTGGTATTGACATTGAGTGTGTTATTTAGGATACTTGTGCATTTCTATGGCAACTGTAATCCAAACAAAAGTACAATACATACACAAAATTGGGATGCATCACTGGGTGTTTGCTTTCAAGCACTGAAACCAAATGGGTAAATACCGATACAAAACACTGTACTTTACAATCTTGGCATTTTAGGTGGGAGACTGTACATATGTGGGTAGAGGTGGAATTTTTTTTTTTTTTTTTTTTACCAGCGTATCTAGACCTGACTTTCCGAGGTGGACCTCGGGGGCGGAAGGACCTCTAATAGCCTAAAATAGGCTGATTTTGTATGTTTTGGCATGCACTCCCAAAAAAATACGCCACTGGAAACCATTTCATTTAGGGTAGAGAAGTGCTTGTATTAATGGAATCAGTTTGAATAAAGTATGATTTTTGAACAAACGCGTACTCCACAACCAGCGATGTTATTATTTTGTGTGGAAGAACTCGGCCTGCAGCCTCATTCGTCCACTAAAATATGGCAACGCTTTGGTTTCAATAACCATGATTTGCTTACAAATAGCTTAATAACACAAGAATGGCACATCACGTTTAAAATAACAATTTTTTATTTTAGCATGTGTACAATATTGTTTTATAATTCTACACCACCTATTTGCACATTTGATAAACAAAAAACAGTTAATTAACAATTGGATATTCAACACATTTAATGTCAATTCCATTGTAAGCTGCTGTAGCCATAGATCAAAACCTTGCTGACGAACCTCTATATCCACATCATTTGACCAACTTTTGAACAAAAATAATCATCAGTATTATTACATTTTTCCTACAAATGCAATAGTTTAATTTCTTTTACAATATTAGTTGGAATTTATGATATTTGGAATTACTTCAAATATAGAAATGTACACAGCAAGTTTTTGACCTCAAGAGCCATGTCATTTATAATGAATTTAAACTTGTTCCCTATTTGAGTTGGTTATGTTGGGTGTGTACAATTGAATAGTTTGTGTCAAATATTGGGTATAAACATCCAATATTTGGCATAATTATATTATCTCCTTCACATCTATGCTGCATGACAGAGTAGGTGCAAAGGATATAATAAAATTATGCCCAATTTTATCTGTGGATGCATTCATTTAGGAATTGCTTATGATCATGAATAATCTTACATATAGGAACTAATTGCATATGCCCATGAATAATCAGTCCTGCAAACCACTCCTATCAAGGTATCAGTAACTTCAGACAGTGAAACAAGCCTTTTCTCTCGCTGCAGTTTTGCTGGAGTTCTACAAGGTATTTCTTATCTTAAATGTGTTGTTCTTAAATAAGTTGACATTAATCTTCTAAAAGTAGATGAAAATTACATCAATAGTTAGGGCAGTTCTTCAAATGCTATCGGCCACACATGTAAAGCACCAGTTATTGTTTCACGCTTGGTGCCATGTGAATGTAAAAACCTCCAGCTTCTAACCAATCTTTAATGGAAAAACTCATCAACAGATCAAAATGATAGATACCTTTCCAGAGTCTAAGTTTGCAAGATGAAGCTTACAAAGTCACAGCCTCTTTATTCAGCATTGTGTTATACTGTAATTCTCTACAAGACCCACAACCACTGTTGTAGTGGTCTTCACAATTGAGAGATGGTGAGGATGTAGCCCTAACACCACCCCCGATTTCATAATCTCCCAAATACCATGGTCATTGGACTGCCAATCCACCAAATACCACAGGGGAATTTCATGATTTCTATATGAACAATATAGGAAGTGTACTCCAAGAACCCCAAATACCATGTTGGTAACACAGGGTGGTATTTGGGAGCATTAGGGTTAATGTAATGCTGAATTAAGAGGTTTTGACAACTTTGCAAGCTCCCATCATTGCAAATTCAAAAAGTATCATTAAATGGCATTATTGATTTCAACGACAGTCTGATACCTCTAACATATAGCTTGACCTGATGGCCACATCTTACTTGTGGCAAGTGTCAGGATTATGTGTTCATGAATAGAAATCCAATTGAAATATTCTGTTCTTTGCAGTTTGAACAGAATGCAAAACAATGGCTCCTTGCAAAGAAAAACAAACTAGTAAATAATTATAAATGGTCATTTTTATGCAAGTGATATTGTCAATTTTAAATTTGCAAAAGTAGTGTTTCCTTACTAGCATTAACAGGGTATCCATCATGTCAAGATTAGCTTCCAATGGTCAATATACAATAGATTCCTGGTAGCATATATTTCATGACTACTATCAAAAGGCAGAAATTGGTGTCAATTGTCTATTTCCATGAGTTATGACTCTTGACAACCAAGAGTCAGTGATTCTTGATAACCCAAGAGTCTGTGATTTAACAACATGAGTCTGTGATTTTGGCAATTTTGAGTCGGGAACTCTTTTGACTCTTAATTACCATCTCAAGGTTCACGGCAGCCTCAATTCTCAATTAGTCAGAAACAATTATTGAAGATCGGTTAAAGAAAACTTCAGTTTTTTTTTAAATAAAAATTCTTAAAATTTTCACTCCACATATGGTGAAAAATTGATAAATCAATTTTTTTTTGCTGATAAGCCCAAGATTTTCACTTGAAAACAAACATTTGCAATTAGCCACAAAATTTGCTTTTGGCCAGTAAAGAAAAATATCTTTAATTATTGACAAGATTCGGCTGATAAGCTTTGATTTTCATTTGATAACCAGTTTCTGAAATAACTGAGCATTTAGTTTGCATTAAGAACCGCTGATAAAGATCTTGGCATTTTAGGACATGCTGAGAATTTGGTATTGACACTGAGTGTGTTATTTAGGATACATGTGCATTTCTATGGCAACTGTAATCCAAACAAAAGTACAATACATACACAAAATTGGGATGCATCACTGGTTTTTTGCTTCCAAACACTGAAACCAAATGGGTAAATACCGATACAAAACACTGTACTTTACAATCTTGGCATTTTAGGTGGGAGACTGTACATATGTGGGTAGAGGTGGAAGTACCTTATGTTGAGGCCACAAGAGTGAGTGCAGATAACATTACTGAAAGAATAATGACAGACAAAGAGTACAACAGGCAGGCTTGGGCAGACAGCCAATCATAAAAATTAACACTGGAATCTGAGGAATTAGCATACACAAGACTGTATACTAGAGTGTAACTCAAACAGCTACCAACAGTCAAACTCTCCAATACACACAGACGATTTCACCTGAATGGCATGTTGAGTGGAAGATTAACAATGATCAAAATTGCCAGACAGACAGATGTGCAGACAGAGCGTATTCACTAAGGTCAGAACGCTACTTAGTCCTACAGAATGCTGATGGTTGATATCAGGTGAATCAGCCCAACGATGAATCTCGCATCGCAAGATTAATCTCACATCGCAAGTATTCATAATTGGAGCTTCATGAACCGGCAACCTGCTACAATATTTCTTAAACACAAATAACACATGCAGTTTTGAAGTACAAACAGTGTGATGTCACTTGACGTTCTTAGTACAATGTCAAAATTTCTTACAAGAAATGGAACAAGATGCTTAACAGAACTAAGGAACTTGATTTGTGAGACTTTGCATCATGCAGTTTTAACTCCTTATTTTGTTATCCTCCTCCAGTACTGCAGAAATCATTATGTGCAGTTAAACCCAGAGGGTGTTTTAAACCAATCCCATAATGCATTGCAATGTGCCAATATTATACTGTACAAACATGTCAGTACTTAGGGATAAAAAGTGGTCAAGAAGTTTAAGGGCTACAAGGCATTTCATAATCGTGCTAAAAATTCCCTAAGTACTAATATGCTTTGTGTGCTACCCCGTAAAAGTCTGGGTTTTTATGTGTTAAGAATAGGATTTTTGTGGGATCACATGACCTTATCGAGGTGAAATTTCCCAGAACGAATGCATTGTGGGATTGACTCAATACACCCTCTGAGTTAAACCAATACCATAATACAAGACTTCCCCTTAAGGTGTGAATTGATATAGAATAATGTAGCCGCAAGACAACGCAAGAGGTGCACTGTGTATATTATGCATGGTGCGCACACGATTCTGTGCAAACGCTTGAGTACATTTGGTTTACTCTTGCGCGCGGAACGATAACAACTGAAAAATTCCCACCTATTTGGTCATAATCAAAGTATAGTGTCCTTTCTTCAGTATGCAAACATTTTACTTTGGTTTTATTACAAGATATAACATGATTATAACATGACCAATCAAAATAGATGATACAGAAATATAGAAGGTCTAACCTCTTCTTACCGTGTCTCTGATTGGATCAGTACACAAAATAACCCTATGCATAACCAATCAGATTGACTATTAGTGCCTGTGGGGTTAACCCTGGGCACTACCACCTATAATACAATCTGTGTGATTGGCTCATTACAGGACACCACATGAGATAGCCCTCTGAGTAACCAATCAAAATAGTGCTTCAATATCTCTGTACAAACCATACCACCATTCTTACAGTTAAGACCTTTAGAAAACCGGGCTTATGCTTATGCAGATGTGGTGATGCAGTGAGCGCGCCCATGCCCAGCTGCTGTTCATGAATGTGACCGATATCGATCGATACGAGTGAACTTTGAATTCATGCGATCACATTTCCGAACACAGCTGGGCATGGGCGCGCTCACGGCATCACCGCATCTGCATAATCCCGGTTTTCTAAAGGTCGTAATTATCTCTGATTGCTCATTATATGATATTACCTTCCAAGTAACCAATCAAAATAGTGCTTTGGTGCCAATAGATGAGGCAGGTAGTGCCCAGGGGGTTGAGCACTGATATAGATTTAGATAGATATAGATATAACAAAATTCTGTATGAAAACTTATTAATGTCGTATGACATAATTTATTCCCACTTATAACACTAAAAAGTTCCCAGGTCGACAGAAATCTTTCCTAGTAATATTTTAGCAAAATCTAAAGCAAAATGATAGTTTTGGTTTGTTTGTTGCTTTGCAGTTTGCACCTGGTGTCCTTGCGCGTACTCAGAGTTCTAAACGTGACGAACAGCGCGTCGACTTAAGCGTCCCGCGTAAACGCACTTCCGTGAACACTGCGCCAGGCGTGACGCAATAATTTGCGTATCAACTGTGGGTTGATAACGAATCAACAACGGTACACTCCTGTACAAGGAGATACGGGGAGTTGTTGAAATTGTACATCACAGTGCATTGTATTATGGTATTGGTTCAAATTCTGCTTTGCTAAACAATGTGTTGGAATTACTTTGGCTCTCAGAGAGACACAAACCCTTTATCAATCTCACTTTTGACTTATTCAAAAATTCAACAATAGAACAAAAAAGCTTTGTCATGTTGTGAACAGAAAACATAACATTTTAACTACATGTCAACTTGGCAAACTAATCAAAAAAAAAATACTTGTACAAAAAACATAAACAAGCCCAGAAAAGTCTGTATGCCTTTACATTTGAAATATGCTGAGTTGTACAAGAAGAACAAAGTACTTGACAACTGTAGACTAGACATTGAAAGTTGTCCATGGTATATAAAAACATCAAGTAACCATAAATATGTACAGAGATAGAACCATGTTTCCAATTTGTACACTAGGAACCAATGAATCATCATCTAGCATAATTATGTCTACTTCGTCATCATCTCTGAGACTAATTAAGTGCATGTGTGTACTTCAACAATAAAGTGCAAAAATGATAATTAGTTCTCATACTATACAATTCTTAAAGTGATGTTGATGTAACTCACATTTGATCAGTGACATTTCTCTACTATACTAGTGGCTGGCCAGTCTGATGAAGCAACTGGTTTAGTGGAGAAACATTGCTTAACAAATATGAATAACATCTACATTTCTTTTGGAATTGTACAAGATGAAACTAATTTCAGACATAATAAAACATTCTAGATGAACCTTTTCAAAGATTCAAGTGAAAGAATGTTTTCTGCATTAGTCAAATAATCAAGTATTTTTCACACCCACTACTGAACTCTGACAAAAAAGTAGTATTTCTTGTTCTAATTTAAAATCACAATGAATAAAAGGCATAGTTCGTTTCTGTCACACATTAATATCAGGGATGATGACCTTGGTACCAATTATGATAGTGATAACTTGTTTCATTGTATAGGAAGATATTTGCACATGAGGTACTGGGCCACTCCCAGACAAATAAAATGCTATGAGCTCTAATATTCTCATCCCTAAGGACACAGTCCAGTGAGCTGTGCATGTATATGCATTAACATCAATTGACCTTTAGTGTTGTGGGTATCGTTAATTCTAAAAAATACCCCAAGCTGAACTTACAAATCCCCATGTCTTGTGTGGGCAAGTATGAAGGCAAGTCTGGGGTCAAAGGTAATTAGATGTCAGTGCTTATATTCTCAATATGTATTGAATGGAAAGTACTGAACTGTGCCTTTAGAATTGAGATTATTGGCTCATAGTAAAAAACAATTTCCTAGCTTACCTTCAATCTAAATGTCTGTATTTCTATAGGCCTAGTTTACAGATATACCTCAAAGTTGGTCTAGTTTTTAGCCTACTCGCAGGCAAAGTGTTACATCAATTCCTCTCATTACTAGGGTTGCCTGGATCATGCTACCTTATCTTGAACTGAGATCAAAATGACTCCAAGGCTGAAAATGTATTCTTAAGGTGTATGAACCAGTAACCATGATAGCTATGTAACCACTTCGATAGTGAAGTAGCAACAATAAACAAAAGAAAACTGTAAACAAGGGACAATAATATTTACCTGGTGCTATGGTAATCTATTGAATCTCTTTGGGTAATGCTTTAGATATAAAAGCTATTGGTTTATAAACTACTCAACTGGCCATTAAGAATTGTCCCCATGAAAAAAAAGCTAAATGCAGTGATATAGTACAGGGATAAAGTTGTGTTATGGTTTCCTGCAGGCTGTATCAAACATTTAAAACACTTTTTGATATCGTGTGGGCACTTTTGTGTTTGTGGTTGGTCTTGTGTTTTGGTGATGTCTCTGTTACATCACAGATCACTTTTGTTTTTTAGAAATAATTTGTCCACTAGAATTTGTAAAAAAGTTAAACACAGCTGCAGCCCTCTTGTTCAAAGCATGTTATATTAACTGTCAAATATAACAACTAATAAGGTTTCTTCCCATGTTGATGACTTCAATCACGTATTGTTCCCAGACGTTTATAGAAACCATAACACTAAAACTTTTAACATATTATATACTTTTTACAATTTCTCCTCAATATTTCTCAATATATATAATTCTATTCATACTTCTGCAGGCCAGTGTTCTCCCCAAACCCAACCCCCTTCCCTCCCAAATCTTCATATAAACAGTTATTCCCTAATAAGTTGGTATAAAGCCATCATAATACTGATTCAACATAACCAATATATACAATGTACAGTAACACAATATCAGAGTCCTTTTAATACCATTCCATATATATAAAATCTTGCCTAATGATAACAAAATTGCCAAGTTAAAAATTCCTGTCCTCTGCCTGCTGAAAAAAAAATCATTGCATGCACCCATGCGTATGTAAACCCATATACTTATTTGCAAAAGTTTGTAATGTGCTATTACTTTTTACGAGATAATAGTTTTTGAAGTATGAATATTGATGCTCTTGTTTTAAAATATTAACATTCAGATTTGATATGTGTCCTGTGCAATAAAACCATGTTTCTCTATGTTGCATGTGTATAGATATGTAGTATAAGAAACCGATAACATGCCATTACATAAGGTTGCTATACGTGTGTTTGGTCTCAAGTTGTTTTTTTAAGTTGTGAAACCTTGAAACGTGCATGTTCTCCTCCAAATTGCAGTAAATAAAGGTGGCATAATCGAAAAACTGTGAAAAGGGGTTATTCCTTATAAATTCCATACACCCCCTTATTGAAGTCACAATTGAAATTGAGTAAATACCTCCCATAAGGGGCAAACTCATTAGGAATAGCCATTGTCAGGTCATGATCAATACATGGGTGTCACATGCACTGCATATGACAACCATACATTGATCATGACTTGATCATGGTTATTCCATGGCTATTCCAAATTAATACAATACTCCCATATGGGATGCTTATTTTCAATTCTGGATGTGCCTTCTACGGGGGGTGTATGGAATTTACCTGGAACAGCCAAATGCAGAACCCATTAGAGCACATTATGTTACTATTAAGGCACTTTCAATGTCCTCAATTGCTCGGTCATTTTAATGAACTCTCACAGCCACCTTTTGTACTTGATTTGAAAACGACTGACTGATGAATCAAGACTTGTAATAAGAGCTGAAAATTGACAATCCACAGCTGAAATCTAGGCAACTTGAGAGCACCTCGGCAGACATTTTGTTTGTGATTGACCAATGGACGAGAAAGTGAGTGATCTGACCTGAAATTATTATATATACTCTGTCCAGCTCGAAGTACGAAGTAGCGACACGGGCGTATACATTGTACCGACTTTCAGGAAAAACACAATCGCGCTGCAACTGAAAGGCGGCACTGGGTATACGCGCGCGTCGTTACTTCATACTTAAGGCAAGACAAAGTATAGACACGGTTTCATTACGTACTGTAATGAATCATTACTTTCTGAAACAAAAATATTATTTGGTGTACTGCCATGTTTGGAAGTTAATTTAAATTGTGCATTTGGATGCATATCATAAATCTGATTCTGAACCAAGCTAGTAGTAACTAATGCAGTGGCAAAACTTGATTAGTAATAATTGCTCAATTAGTGTCAGTGATTACTACCAATTCCCTAGTTCTAGTTGGTCAGTGACACAGGCTGGTATTCTGAAAGGGAGAATAACTTTAATCCCAGGTTTAAACCAGGGTTAGTCCTACATGAGTGGACCTTTTATCCTGTCAAAATACTGTGAAAGTTAAATGTAACGGGCAAGAAATTCCTCATGGATGGGCCGAAATTTCGGCCCATCCATGAAGAATTTGGACACCCATTTCAACTTTTAGAGTTTGTTGAAAGAAAAAAGGTCCACTCATGTAGGACTAACCCTTGTTTAAACCCAGGTTTAAAGTTAGCCTCCCTTTCAGAATACCAGCCATAGACTTTAGAAACGCCTTTCGATTTTTGAATGGTGGCCTATTGTAATCACAATAGCTGACCAAGAATATCTGAATGTATTCCCCAAATGTTCTTGTTTCAGTCATATACAGTGGCATAATTAGAGAATAAAAGATGAGATTTTTTGTTTTGGGCATCTTAGATGGTGTCATAATGGATGGGCATCCAATATTTGATTGGTTTGGGAGGTATCCACCACTATACAAATTGGATGCCCTCCTTCTGAACAACCACTAAGATGCCCAAAACAAAAAATCTCATCATTTTATTCTCATTCTTATTTAGAATTGTGTAATTTTTGCTTTTTATCGACATAATTTATTTGTCAAAAATATTCTAAAATCATTCTTTTTATTCATTTAAATAATTGCACCCCTCTTGAAAACAAATGTTTCAACCCAAGGAACCAAAGTCATCGCGCGGTGATCGTCACGCTGCGTAGATTGCATTTGCGTACCAACGCGAAATGCACGACGCAGAATAAATGCGCCATTTGCGTGTGTCATATATTCGACTGCACCGCGTAATTGCTGCACGCACTATCCATCTATTACCCAGTAATGGATGGGCGGAGCTTTGACCTAATCCAATCAAATTTCTTGTTAACAAGATAAACCACGCCCACTGAATAAGAATTTACTTATCTTTGTCCAGGGGGTTACTCTATCCTCAACACCACCATTTACATCTTCAACAAATCATTAAATCTAGTCAACCAGAAAAAAAATCCTTGCCAGTTTCTGGTGGTGACTGAAAGTCAAGGTGAACATCATTACAACCTACTGAAGACTGAAAATTTTGGTTGCAATGTTGGTTCATAGTATTTTCAGGAATGTCTGGTTGACAAGATTGGGATGAATTCAGTAATCTGCCACCATATCAAACAACATGCAGTTCATGCATGAGACTGCCAAATTCATAGGGTGGTGGCACAATACAAAATTCTTTGCACAAGATTTAATAATTTGCTAAAAAATCTACAATTTGCAAAAAACAAATGTTGTCTACAACAGTGGGTCAAAACCACAAGTGAGTTAATCACCTTATCGTGCTACTATTTATTACCAAGTGTGATGCTTTATTCAGTAATGGTATTAAACAAACATCAAATAAAATGCTATTCTTCTGGCTTAAACTGCGTGGCATAATTGTAGCCAATGTCTCATGATCTGCAGATTGCCAGTTCAACCCCAATGAATCTTCACATTTTAGTTAATTTTTTGTGTAAGTTTTATCAGTTTATTCCAATGAAGACATCAGTAATAAATAGCTACCCTATTAGGTTAATTATCTACTTGTGGCTTCTAAAGGTCCATTTATACTTCACTGCAATGTAGCCTACCAAAAATCGTTACTGCAATTGCTTGCAATATGCCCTCATTTACTGCAATGCAGTGCAACGAAGACAATGCAGTATGATGCAGCGCACTGCAATACAATGCGGTGAAGAGTAGTGCAACAATATTCATTGGCAACCAAAATTGCACCCTGTCTACATGCCATTGCGTGTCATCGTCTCTTTATTTTGACCACCATATATTTACTTTCTTCCTCTCTAGCTTTCTCTCCCCATATTCAATCTTTTTATTTTGTGGGAATTGCCCTTGGCGTTAATATGCATGGTATTTGTGATGCAGTACTGCAACAAAGTTAAATTTTAAGCATCTGCAACTTCACTTCATATCACACTTGGACATTATAAACCATTCTGTGGCACTCAAAGTTTGTGCTTATTATAAGATTATATGTGGAAGAATTAAACCTTTGGCAAATATAAAGCCTTAACATATTTAGTTGTGAAAGGTAACAAGCTGTTGAATATATGCAGCTACATTGCACAGAAATTGTGCACAAGTGGACATCAATTCCCTTGTCTCTTAATATTTTCAAGATATTTTTGTGTTAATTCTTGCTTAACAGGACAGCTGACATTCCAAACTGCACTTAAAAATGTTTCTTCTTCTGCTCTCTTACATTCCATAAACTAATTCATGAAATTACATCCTTTTAAGTATTTGCAAAAAAAGTGAACAAATTATACATTATTTGGTAGCATAATTTCACTGACCTCTGTGAATTCACCGGAAGATCTAAAGTCACCAATTTGGTCCTTCTGATCTGTAGAGATTTTGAAATTGACAAATTATTTGGCCTTAAAATTATCCATTATATAGTAGATATCACTTATAGAGTTGCTTCTTCTCAGATTAGGCTTCAACAATCAATATTTGCCTTTAGTTTTGTCTATTATTATCTAACAATTTAATGAACCTTACTCAATAATGTTCTCATTGGCAACTTACAAGCTTCATAATGGCGGATGGTCCACACACAACGTCTTTCAAAACACATTTAGGATGCCTCATGTGAAATCAAGGCATTTGCAGGGAAGTACAACATCAAATTTGTGGGGGGTTGGCTACAAGTAAACTGAGATCCATTCTTAAAACACTTTTGTCTTTCCCATTTAAAAAAAAAATCAAACCATTCTTAGATTCACACTATCAAGCTTTTGATTATGCACATGATGTTTATACAAAGAGATCAAACTTAAACTGTGATCTCTAAAAGTTTTTAGTTATACAATCTTAACCAGATACCCTGTATTTGAACAAAATACTGCCTTGTGCTCAATAATCGTCTTACATTTGTTATGATGACTCTATACATGTGGGTTCTAGTAACAGTCTTTGTATCTTATTAATGTAAGATTCAAAACCTGAGTCTAGCTACCTGGGTAAGCGCTCACTCCCTTTTGGTGTTAGCACTGGGCTAGTAACACCCAGTACATTTTGATATGGGGTACTTTTAACTCCTCCCCGCAGTTATCTGTTATACTCCTAGCATGACCGCTACTCATTGTACTCCCGAAATGGAGAAGACAAGCTAGGGTACAAATGCCTTGCCTCGTATATGCTGACTCTAATATGGATTGAACCCACAACACTACTATCGTGAGTCCACCATCATGTTCTTATCTTTTTACGCATGATCAAAACACATACAGGATAAATAAGGGTAGTACCATCTTCAATTAAGCAAGCCTAGTATGACAGCTCAATTGAAAAAAAATGTGAACCACTGAGAAAGATGTCCTTGAAAAAGCCAGACAGTTAGTTGTAACTATCAGCTATAAAAGAGTAGGACGGAAGGTTTTGCAGCAACGTTGCTAACTTTTTGCAAGCATTTCTAACCCCCTCGAAACTAGCATTCTAACCCCTCCAATAGAAAACGCAACCTTCCAACATTGCCTTCAATTACTCAAAAGTCCCACATTGTTTGAGAATCTGATAGCTGACTTCATACATACATTCAAGACTTTATCCATACAGTTCTTTACAGTTTATAAAGTACAATAGTTTTGTAACAATGTTAAGCTGGACAACACTATGTGAAATTCAATTCAAAAGTCAACATTGTACAAGGAGAAATCTTCAAACTTATTGATAAAAATATCCTTTAAGCTCCACACTCTGAATTTCTCAGGCGCACATTCAATTATTCCTCTACACATTGTACAAAGAAAAATGACCCTTAGTGTGACTTATAGTGGCCTGGAACATGCAAACCTTCATCTAAATGGATTTATAAACTACTTGGACAGGTAGTATACGTACACCTCGTTACGCCACCTTAGAGGCGCATACGTGACCAATTACGCATCACGAAAGATGTGCTATGTTCCTTCTGGCTCACAAAGTCCACACGCACTTGTTCCATTCTGTCCAACAAATTAATCAGACAAGTTTTGGATAAAGAAAACAAGCGACCTATGTTTGGTAAATATTGGTATCTGAATACCTGTCATACTATAGTCGATTTCTTGGTTTAAAAGTGCATGCAGAATTGTACCCTTAACATTACTGAACACATCGCAAAAAAGTATCTCACTGTTTTTGGGCTCCGCATTTTGGGATGAATTTCTTTCCACTGAGCAATTTGGACACCTCATTTGTTAATACAATTAGGCACCAATAATGATCGAATGTCCCCTTACCGGTCCGAGAGCTTGACATTCTCTCCTTACCATGTGTGTACTTAATGACTTTCATCTCAGTTGATAAATATCTTTTGGATTCTAAAATTATAATGCCAGATTTCACAAACAAAACAGATACTTGCTTTTTGTGATTGCTAATGGTCGTATGGATCCACTGATTTATGACATTTCTGTTGACAAAAACGGTAATTTGGGAATTTCTTGTAATCCGCGGGTGTATGGGTAGAACCTTTGAAACCGTCCTAGACTAAAGCAGTCTGACAACAACAATACATATTATTGCAGCACAATTTGCTTTTACAGTGGGTTCCTCATCTAACCAACATAAACAATAAACCACTGCTTTAACTTGCGTTACTAGTCCATACAAATTACCCAGTGTTCTGGAAGGGTCTTTCTCCTGTGCAATATTTGGGTGATGGCTAAAGTCATCAAAGTTCTGAGGAACTTTCACCAAATTAATCCCCTAGGCCTACCAGCTAGCCATCAGTATCTCTGATTGGCCTCATTACATATATACCAGCTTAAACCACATCAAAATACACCTATTTGCCTTCATCTTTTCTTTTACCATGTCTCTGATTGGTCCAATCATATACCCTATGCCCAACCAATGAAATAAGCCAGTATTGCCCATGGATTTAATTTTTAACTTATATTCTATCTACTCTAAACCTTTGCTGACAAATTCCAAAACCTCTCTGCATACTGCTTGGGTTTGTACTGTAGAAATTTCAGCTCCAGCCTTCAAAGAAACAAATGTAATAATTATAACATTACATGCGACAGAATAAAGAACATATATGCTCATTACAGTTAAACAACATGAGGAGAGATAAATAAAATGCTAAAGTACCAACAGCTATTTTGAATTGATAAGCTTGTTGGTAAATGGGGTATATGTGCTGGTGCACTTATCATTTAGTTGCATTATCATCATGAATGCTTCCGCCCAACACATGACTATGGAAACTCCTCGCATGGAAAAACTTTTACTTTGACGAGTCAACAAAACAATTCCTTTTACTATTGTTAACAATTACTAATAAGCAAGTGTTTTCACAAACACCGTTTCAATTACATTCCAGGACCGTTTCCTGAGGCCTTGTTTACACCCTACATATCACAAAGTAACTTATAGTTTTGTCACCTTAAGACAACTACTGTGCTGTGGGTATAGTTTGGCCATTTTCCAGTGTGTTACCTATCTGGAAACATGCATAGTGTAATTTGGATACCCGCTACTTTTTTATACGCACATTTAAAAATTCAAAATCTATCCAACATGTTGGAAGACAGCTATGCATCACCCACTATAGTTGTAAGTCCTGCCCACGTCAATTGGAATTTTGAAATCAGGCACTAGCAATTTTACAAACACGATATGCTCCTACTATATGTTGTCCAAGTGCCTTATGTATTTCCCTTTCAACATTAGAAAGTCAACAAGCACATTATATTCCTACAGCTTAGCCCAATATTTTTTCAAGTTGAATAAAAATCAGCTAACATGTTGAAAGGTGCTCGCTATCAAAACAGGGTGTTCACTGTTTTTTGAGCTTCTACATGGCTTGTATCTGGTTACACACACATACTTAATTGGCTGTTGATAGTTTGTTTTATTTCTCTTTAGCCTGGGTTAACCATCAGTGTGGATATACAACTCCTGTGGTCCAGGGTAATACATTCTGCTCTGTTTTTCTTCAATTCCATGGTATTCTATGTGTTTGAGCTTCTACATGGCGTTTATCATGTTTCACACATACTTAATGTGGCTGTGAGAGTTTGTTTTGTTTAGTTCTTCTTTAGCCTGGGTTACATCATTCAGTGGATAATCCAAATCCATGTGGTCTCAGGGTAAATACAATCTGCTGTTTCTCAATTCCTGGTATTCTAATGTGACAGAAACACTGATGTTTCTTCAAATGTAAACAAAACCACCCGTAATTCAGTTGAATGTTGACCTTTTTTGGCATTGTGGGCAATGGAAATTTTCGTAGTAAATTCCCTTGTAAGTGACTGAACTGAAAACAAGATTGTTATAGGGGCAATTTGGCGACAGTGGTAGTATAAATGCAGTGATGTATTAACCATAGGGCAGAGAGGAAAGAGCATTGGCCTCCCCCTATTTTTCTTCTCCAAATTAGGTGAAAATTACATATTTGGTAGAAATCATGATTTCATCAATTTGTACCCTTTGAAATAAGTTCCCCCCTGCCCCTCCTCTATGATGGTATAAAATAATACAGAATACAATGGATCGGTTGAATTGACCAGGCGTCATAGTTCCTCCTGTTCATCTACCAAATTAAGATCCCACACCCCTCACTGGCAGTGTCATGGCGCCGTCAGGATATTTAATGATATACTGAACAGGGAAAAAGTGTGTATAAGAAATTATTATTGCCCTGGTGTGACATTATCGCAGGGGTTCTCATTATATTACCTGAAGGGCCAATAATGCCAAACATATTTGAAAGTTCCCTACTTGAGGCCAAATTCACCTGAATTTCTTATGTTTACCAGCGACCTTTTATATATTTGATCAAGTCGAGGGTCAAAAAAATCAATGGTTTTGACGGGCCGGATTTTGCCCGTTGGGCCGCTATTGATAACACCCTTTTTTTTTTTTATAACCATGTGATTTAGTGTTCCACCAATAATATTTATGAATGTTTATGTGTTATTTAATGACTCCTACCTGGGATGTACCAAGTATGGAGTGACGTCATTTGTAGGAATGTTGGCAAAAAATAGGCAATTTTAGTGTTTTATTCCTATAGAAATACAAGCCAACACACTGTTGTAGAAATAGCAACAGCTCTTGTTAAAGCAATAAAGCACGTTTTTTGAAGAGCGTGCCCCAATTTTCCAAAATTTTGATATTTTTTGCACAGTTTATGTTGGCATTGTCTAGGAAACTTGCGAACGAGAAATGCTCAAAATGCATATTTATCATAAATAATCGATTTTGTAAATAACTGGATCCCCGATTGTACTCAACGGCAAGCGGAACTGCTAAGTTTATTCCGTCCATTATGAAATAGTGCCACTATAGAACATGACCGCCAACTTGACTTGCCTGAACCAATAAAACAACTAATGATAAGCAATAGACACGTACATGGCGCTATTTACATATTCGAGGCTGTTTCAGCAGCCGTTTAATTATTAAATCGTAGTGATCTCCAATATTAATTATTCGAATTAAAAATTCCTTCGTTGCAAACACATCTACGATTTCCGAGCTTAGCCCTTCCCAGGTATAGTTTATAGCCAATTACCAATGCCACCGTTGTAAAACTCTCAAAATGTTTTAGGAAATTGTGGCACTCTTCCAAAAATGTGCTAGTATTGTTTTTAAAAACTGGCAATTTCAACTAGGTTTTTTTTTGGATCTACTACTTTGCCTAAAGCATTGAGCAAAACAAAAAGTTTGTTCCAACAACAATGTTATAAATATGACCATGATATAAGGTGTGGTGAATTTGCAACGCTGGCCTGTAATAATATGGTTCAAATGGACACTATTTTGGGTTGTATATTCCATAGAGTGGCGTTCACGCCAAACTTTCAGTTGCATCCTCGAGGATTAGGAAACCGTGTCCATACTCATACCCACTTTATTTCTTATCTATATTATTTGTCTACTCTAAACATTTACCCCACATTTATTTCTGGAATCAAAAGGTACTCCTTTCAACTTACCCCCCATGTTTAACTGTTTTGGCTGCCTGTGCGCTTTCTCTTGGCCCCCCATGTGTCCAGAATGTCTATAGCGCCATAAAGTAAACCTCCGCCCTTGGAGAACCTAAAAATGAGAAAATTATAATCCACGTTTCACATTTTTTCAAAGGCAATAAACCTCTTCCAGTTTGTTTTCTATTCTCAGTAGTACATAACTCCTTGGGAAGTACTATAGTTTGCTTTCCATAAAAATTTCCTTGTCGTTCTCATTTTACTGTTTTATTTTTTTCATATTTATTAAATATGTGGATTGATGAAAACTTCAATATTTATTATTATTCGATGTCTCTAAGTTAGGCCAAAAAAAAACAAGTTTGTCTAAGAAATGTGAGAAAATCTAATGCGAAATGACGTTTTTTTTTTTTTTTTAGAAAAATGCTAATACGACATGGTTTTTCCTTTCTTTTTTTTAATGCATTTTTGGCCTACTTTTTCAATTTTTTTCATTTTTTTTCTGAATTTTTTTACAAAAACAATTGAAAGTGATTTAAAAACCAAAAAAAAAAAAATTATGCGGTCAAAAAGCATTTTAAATCTAATGCGCGTCGGTCCTTAACTGAGACCACTTTTTTTTTTTTTTTTTCTTGGCCCTTACCACAGCCAAATTCCTCCTGTAGGATATCCCCTACTTTGGTGATTCCATGTGCCCCTATAGCAATACTCCTTATATACCTAAAGTATTAATTTGCCTTCCAAAACGACAGGTACATACTGCTCCCAAATTAACAGAGTGTGCCTAAAGCTGCATGTGATTTTGACTCTGCCGCCTTCATCTACAATCTACATCAATCCATCAAACTCATGGGAGTACCTTTGGAATGGGTATAGGTACTAAAGGATTAGCAGCGATATTGCGAATAATAAAAAAAAATGTGGAAATGCAATTGGGGGTGTAACTTAGAATCAGGGATAAGTGTGTACATTCCATATAACTGCTTTTAATGTGGAAACAACCACCAAATATATGAAAAAAACAAATCCGCGGTCCCGGACCGCGAGTGGTCTCTGTCCGTCTGCCCGTCGCGGTTTGTGAATGGGGCCAAAAGTCACACGAGTTCCCACCCCCTCTTATTTCCACTAAGTTACAATCACCATAAGCCCGTACGGAACTCATACGTCACGCATGCAATATATATTAAGGATTCACATTTTGATACGGCCAAATGGCCACAGATAATAATAAAATGACATTTATAAATGCGCACAAATCCGCAAGAAGCGCTCATGGCGCAGACAGAGCAACCAGCAGAAACAATACAGAGGAAAAACAGAATAAACAAAGTTCATGTCACTATTGCGATACAGATATATCATAGAACAATTCTAAACTTGGATTCTGTTCAAGGCAATGTGAAATAAAAGGGTTTTGAGCTGAGGCCTTAAAAACTCAATTGAGGATGAATGTACGGATATGGTAAGGAAGTGTGTTCCACAGCCTAGGGGGCAGCCACTGAGAACGCACGATCCCCCCCACGACCATGAGATTTATTTCAACTAACAGTCCTTTTGTTGCAGAAACGGAGACCTGAGCGTGAAGGTTGGTAAATTGCAGACGTTCCAGTGATATAGATGGAGCGAGTCCATTTAAAGCACGGTATGTGGAAGCATCAATTTGTATTGACTTCTAAAATTGACTGGCAGCCAGTGTAAGTCAGACAGAGTTGGAGAGATATGCCTAGTACGGCTTTGTACGAGTGATGAGAAGGGCAGCCATGTTTTGTTTTGAGCGCGACGATGAATTTGCTTGGTAGGAAGTCCATAAAGGAGCTCATTACCCATGGTCCAAACGTGATGAAATAATGTGCCTGGACATTTGTTCGTTGCTTCAAGGACTAGTATCTTCTTATCTGCCCAGTTTTCTTGAGATGAAGACAAGCGGATTTGTAATGGCTGATATTTGAGTGAGCAAGGGTCATTGAACTGTCCATAATAACACCAAGGTTGCGCACCTTGTTTGACGGGGGCCATTGTGGAATTACCAATAGTCCATGTGAGAACACTATGCTAAATTTTGTTTAGCATATGTTCTGAACCAAAAGAATAAATTCAGTTTTTCGGCATTAAGTTTTTAGGTAATTGTCCGTCATCCAGAGATTGGATCTCTTCAACGCATGCCTCCATCCGCAAAATAACAAAGATCTTTGCTTCCTCTTGGCTGTGGATTAAAAGTGGCATAGATTTGGGTGTCGTCAGCGTAGACGTGTTACGAGTTTGTGTTTTTGAATTATATCCCTATCCCGGACAGTGAGATGTGTATATTACAAACCACTTTGGGGGCCTACACTGAATCCCTGTGGCACAGAGTAATCCAGATTAACAGTGTCAGAATATGACTCCCCACACGGACACATTGGAGTTCTATTATAGAGATAGGAATCACCCAGTCTCAGTGCGACCCCACCAATAACCGATGTTATATGTCAATTCGGTTGCAATAAAATTTTCTGATCAACGGTATCGAAGGCAGCACTGAGATCGAGTAAGACCAGTGCGACATTTGCCATTGTCCATAAAAAGGCCCAGTAAAATATCATTTTTGTGAATCCGCACCAGGGCGTTTCAATACTATGGTGGCCCCTGTTGCAGATTGACGAGGATCTTGCAATTGTTGGAGTGATGACTGACCACAAGCGGGGGAGACGACCGCTCAATCATTTTTCCAATGAAACTTAAGTTTGTCAACAGTCTTTCATTCTTCAACTCTTCCTTATCGAGACCAGGCTTCTTTAGGAGAGGACGAATATGTGCAAGCTTGAGACCCCTTGGAAAAACTCCTGGGACAAGAGATTTGGTTAATGATTACCTGTGATTGAAAATGGAATGATATCATGAGCACATTCCTTAATCAGCCATGTTAAGTAAAGGATCTAAATCACAAGATTTAGATGGTGCACACTCATAAGAATTTTTGGACCTCCTCATTTGTGGCAGGCTCAAACTCTGTAATACGGGGGTTAAATGAACAGAGGGATCTTTATTTTGTAACTCATCGATGGCAGTAAACTGCTATACTAATCAAATCAATTTTCCCGACAAAGAATCAGAAAACCTTATTAGCGAGAATCTGATCAGAAGAGCAGCTAGGAAGAACAGGCTCTTTGCTCTTAGTGCAACAAATTATATAACGACACGGTAAAGAACTCTTTTGATTGCCAGAGCATTCGTCAACAGATGACGAGTAATAGCTTACTTTGGCATCTTCGATCAACTATGTTTTAACAACTTGACGTTGCTCACGATAGACTTGACGGTCCTATTTCAATTTTGATTTACGCCATTTATGCTCAAGATCCCTTCTTTTATAACTCTTAGCAACAGACAACACGGATATCTTCATTAAACCAAGGGGTTTTGGACTAATGATAACACGCCGTGGTGTTTTGGCAGGGGCATACTTATCCAGAAGGTCACTTAACAATTGATTATACTTAGCTACTACAACATAAATACATGTTATCAGCCATTATCATTAGCCAAGTTTTATTTCTGAAAGAGACTGAATGATATCTTGGCCAAATATGTGAATCAATTATCTGAGGCCAGCGCACAATAAATGTTTTCCGTTCAAGAGGTGGTTTTCTTTAAAGGATTTTTTCAATCACATTTGACTGCATCATATCAAAAGGCCGGGTATAACACTAAACATTGGCCAAAACTGATTCAGTCTCCTCTCGTAATAATCAGGTCCAAGATATGACCATGGCGGTGAGTGGCCTCCATTTACATGCTTTTGAGGCATTACATTAAAGCATATTCAAAAACGTTTAGTCTCTCTCGCTATCATCGGGATCACCACCCTACATTAAAGTCGCCAGTGGATGATAATCTCGGGATGGGTGAAGAGTTAATTTCAAAGTCACAGACCATGTTATTGAACTCTTCTAAGAACAAACTAAAGGAATTTTCCTTTGCTGATCCTTTTCGGGTCTATAATGACAACTAACTCTAAGTGAGCGAGAGTTTCCTGGTAATCCCGCATGGAAGGGATTCAAAAGATCTAGTTGGTCTACATTGTGGAGAACTTTACTGTGAGACCGGACTTATACAAAAGGCCCACACCACCCCCTGATTGTTTGGGGCGAGGTATGTGATGAAAAACTCTTAACCAGCAGTTTTGCTATCGCCAATGACTATATCATCACTTGGCTTGAGCCATTTTTCAGTTACTGCAACTATGTCAATTTTTTGTCAATCAAGATCGACAATTCCATAGACTTGTTGCGAATGGACTGCATGTTAATAACGCACAACTTTGCTTGTGTTCGGGTTACACTTCTACCATTCTTACTGCAAAAAACATGAGGGCCCAAAGGTCACATTAGGTCACCAATATGTCAACCACCCTTCCTTTCCACCAGTTTTTTTTACATCACCATAGCCCCTAATGGAACTCATACCGGCATACAATTTATAATGTTTAACATTTTGACCCCAGACACACGCCCCAGACACACAAGATACACAGACATACACAGAGTAATCCCTATGTGCCTTCTGCAATTCTTGCAGACGGACCGCAACAATGAAAGTATTTGAGAAATTGTCAACCGTCTCCTGCAAATAACATACATGATGACGTCTCAAAATCTACAATAAACAGCCGATCGTGGTTATACCAGCACAGAATAAACAAAGACAATACTGTTTGTGTTTGAGTCAAATTTTATTATCATGGTGCGGCAAATCATATTTAAAATCTGGGATATTCCACCAGAAAGTCTTTTTGATCTCAAGCGGGAATTTTGGAGTTCGCCGTAGAGAAATTAAAAATCATATAAAAAGTTACTGCATTGGCTTTATACAGGATTTCGGCCAACCACTTGCAGTTATGTTTGCATAGATAAAACAGTACGCTTGTCTTTAATACACGATTCAAGCCAACCACTTGCAGGTATTGTTTGCATATCTCTGCCAGTAACAAAATACATCAATATGACTTCTGATGATTTTTTTTCGATTTCCAGATTAGCACATCGTGCAATAACCAATTTCAAAATCTCTGAGATCCCCTCCCCTTCCAAGAGGGGGTAATTTTGTGCACTGATGTGTTACCTTAATTTTTTAACTGTGTGTGGTGTAACATATTTGTGAAAGGCCGATACTAACGTGGTTATAATTAATGTCTAGTTCATGGTGTTTTATATTTATGATACAGTAACTGTCAATAAGGCCATGAAAAGAAAGAGCCCTCTGAAAATAATGTAAATTCAGTGATCCATGACAAAAGTTTGCTACTAAATGGATTAGCAAAGTAGACACAAATTTTAGAATTGATTTCCTAGTAAACCCCCTATCAAAGATACTGCATTCATTTTCTTTCTGAGAATACTTGGTACTGCAGCCTCACAAAGAAATCCTACAAAGCACCATATGAGAGTTTAGGGCAAAAAGGCTCCTTCTGCAAAGCTGGCCACAATGTTAGATTTGGCATGTATAATACTTAATAAGAACACAACTGACAAATGGCAGCTAGTTCAGATGGTGCCTTCTTGTACTAAACCCTCGATATGTAAACATGCTCTCTTGACCCCATCTGCACTCTGTAACTTCACATTCAATGTAAAAAACTATGGATCACAGTTGCTATGACTTTATGTATAAAACACATGATTCTCAGAATGTCAAGGGCAAGATGAAATGGTGGTAATCTTTTTGGTATGTGACATTGAACCTGAAACTTGTTAAGCATCGGTATTCACAAGAAAAAAAAAACCAAAAAAATCGAAGTAGGCTACCTCCTACCACTAGGGAGAGTGTGTGTGATATTGAACCTGCATCCTTCACATTACGATCCAGCACAGGAGGTCAGGATAAGATCAAAATCTATGAAACTATTTGAAGTTCACAGCAAACTCTTAGTGTTCAGTTCCATATTAATAGTCTCAATTATATCATCAGACCAGCACAGAGAATACAGTGACCACCCATACTCAACTGCTGGTTAAATTTGATTGAACTCCTGTTAATGTTTAATTAGCCACTGCAATTACATTTAGCAAACACCCATGTTGGCTATTTAAGTGGGATGTTGGAGCGGTGGCTGTTTATACTTCTGGCTGGACAGAAGTATAGGATGAGTGTTTGATAATTTGCTCTGATATGCAAATTGTACGGCCTTATACCCACCTCATTGTCTAGTTGGTACTGTGGGTTACAATGGCTTATAATTCCAGTTGTTTAGGGTTCTGTGTCTGTAGAGAGCTTCAATGTTGCATTACCGGCGGTACGTAGAGGGCGACAATGTTAACATTGTTTTAAGGAAGGCCTATGATCAATTGATTCACTTGTGAGGACCACGTTCATCCTACATCTAGCATCTTACAGGCAACATCAGACTCACCACTCTTGCTTTATAGTTTTCTTTTGTACTCACATCATACATAATGTGTCGCCATTTTGGAATCTTATAATATGTTCACACAATTTTTTACCCAGGCCCAACTGATTCATCCAGAGAGCTTGTTGAATTATATATTGGAATTCCGACAATTCGGCATGGGGGGGGGGGCCAGTATCCTTATCTATCTGCATTATAGTCTCAGCCCAATTTTTTTTTCCCATTTTCGGTCTCTAACTATGCGCGTGTGTACCTTTGCTGCTCTGCATGTGTTTCCATTGCCTGTTGTCATGGGCTTACCAGGCAGAATGGGGCGTCCTTTCTCTGCAGGTAAAAGGATATGACACACAGCATAGTAATAGCAATGTTAATCGAGCTATAGTGCTTTCATCCTTCCTTGAGTCATCAGGTGTAATGCATTACACCTGATGACCTGTGTAATGTATTAGGCGCACCAATTAAATCGTGAGCGTTGATTCAAGCGCTGAGTAAGCCCATGTGCGATAGCAAGGCGGTGCTAAAATATACACAGCAAACCAACTGTCCTAAATGCGTTGACATCACTGCTTGAGGAGATACATATATTATATTCCTACACCTGTACACCTGACAGCAACACATTGCACCCAAATCAAATTCATATTCCCCACTAGATAACAGATGTCCTCGTTGGTGACGGGCTGTCCGTTGGGTTATCACTTCTCCTCCGCTTCCTGATCCTCTCTTCATCTATACCATTTGCCTCATGGCTTCGTTCTTCCTGCTGTCCTGCTCATAATCTCGCACATCGTGGATCCCAACAAGAAGGCTGTAGTCCATTAACTTAGTTCTGCCAGAAACTTTAGTGGGAAAAAGGAGACTCTGTGAGTACTTTAAACCAGGGTATTAGATTTGGTACTTTAATGATGATATCATTTTGATTACATATTTGCAGTCATACAAGGAGCACCATCATGACTGTTTCGTTTGCTGATGATGACATTTACAGGGTGTCGAAAAGCTCGGTCTTCCAAAACAGAAAGCCTTGGGAAAGATTATTTTCACTCAAGTGCAGATGTATTTTAACAAGGGGCAATTCTCAACCACCAGTCTTACCACTCTTCACGATCTTAATGTGGTCTGATGAGTACAAGGTCGAAAGTGCATGCTGCCATGATACCTCTTTTTGCTGCCATGTATTAGAATAACTCTCATTGACTTTTCCATTGATCCGTGGCTTTGTGAACTGGTGACACTTTCACCTGCAGAACCATTTCAGAGCCACATGACCAAAGACTTGGCATACTAGTACGTTGATGGGAATTCTGACAAAGGAAGCCTATTTCACTGGGGGGGTTTGTTTTTTTGGTTGTTTTTTTGGGGGGGGTTTGAGTTTTTTTTTGTTTTTTAGGGGAGGGGGGAGAGGTTGGAATTGGGGGGGGGGGGGTTTTTTTTTGTGTGTGGGGCTTTTGCGGGGGGGGGGATTTTCCTTAATTTTTTAAAAAACATTTTTATTTTTCATTTTTCAGTTTGATTCTTTTTTTTTTTTTTATTTTGGGTTGTTTTTTTTGTGGCATTAGAAAGTTTTTTTTATGTCTTACACCTTTATTTCACTCGATCATTGATTTGTCTGGAACTGTGAATAGGTTTTGAAATTTGACATATCCAATTCAGTACACTCTGGCTTTAGTGTTTTTTGTGACTAAATTTATTTTAAGCACAAATGTGACAAGCTACTAGCTTAACCTGGACCTCCAAATAATCTACCATAAAAATCCTAGACAGATATGATTTGTGGCAATTCATTTTTTGTTATCGACCACCACTCACAATATGGTAGAAATTAGCTCATAAATTAATTTTTTAATTTCAACATTATTCAAAGCCTCCTGATCGAAAACGTAAATTACATTTCAGTTACTTCAGTTTCCTGCTTATTATTTAATTGGTAAAACAAGATTTCACAGGCAAATTTGAATTTCAATTAGAGGTGATTGAAAACCCACTAGTGTATTTGCAGAGTCTGGAGGTGTTGCTGTTCCTGTGTAAGTAAGACCACCAGATAAAATAACCTCTTTTATTAATGAACCAAAAGAATCTTCACCTGCATGCCAGAAAAGCCAACTTACAGGGTTACGATATAGTATCTCTGTGAATCTTAGGCTTTTTTTATGTGTTTTTGACCTTTCAAACGAGGCTATTTTTTCTGAAAGAGTGAGTGTATGAGTGGAATTTGATCTGGTTCCCCTATCTGATCTAGATCCTTCATACGTATCTGCTAACCCACCTAATGCACTTGTGTGGTAAACATTACGGTATTGAGGTATGTATGACATTGGGGTATTATAACACATGAGGCATGTGGAAGACATCAATATGTTGTTAGGAGTCCCCCCATCACTCACTCTCATCTTTTTCCTAATTCTTTTTTTTTTTACTTCTAGGGTCAAGTTCGTGCTCTTTAACCTTACCTAGCTAGAAACAGGTCGGTTAAGTAAGCTCCAGTGTAGATCAAGTTCAAACCTGAAATTGGTGTGTTATAAAAATGACTGGAAAAAATCTTTATCCTGCTAGTGCGTTTTAATGCCAAAACTGACTGAAAGCTAACAACTTGTATAAAGTTAGGTCCCTACTCTATTTTAAATAACATTGCTCTAGCTACGGTATTGATATCAATATCACAATTCTTGTGCACTCATTGGGCAATGTGGAAAGAACTGGGCAGTAACTTACATGCCATTGTTTTTTTTTCCACTAAAGCCATGTTAAAAGATATGATTCTGAAAGGTGCTAAGTGATTAATACCTCAACTCTACCTAGTCAATAAAGGGGTAAAAAACTACAATTAAACATTTTGTTTAGTGTTTGCAAATTGGGAAATTAGACATTTTGACCTCCAAATTATTTTAGACAAATACAGTATACTCAATTCTTAAAGTAGCATTGATATCAGTAAGGTTTGAATATTTTGCTTTACTGGGGACACCTCTTAAATCAATCGACCTCGTCAACAATCCTAAGTTTATGAACTGATGATCCAGATAAGCATCCTAGCGGTCCCCTCACATACAACCGTTGGGCGCAGCACTTATGCTTATTGTACCTTTGCGTATGGGCGGCGTTCACTGGCAGGCCTTGTGAATGTACGGCACGCGAGCATAATGAGGATGCTCGCGTACGTTGTATTTTGCTTCAAACGATTCCAATGTTTATTTGAAATGTCTATTGAAACAAGTTCTGATTTTTTATGTGTGCAAATTATCCAAACTTATACAGAGCAAATTCTGGGCAATACTCAAGGGAAAGATACAAGAGCCACCCTTTTCCCTTTGCCAAAAACTGGAAACATGCATGAATTTAAAGATGCTAGTGCATTTTGAAGAGCCCTTCTTCCTATAATGCATTTTGAAGCAGACCCTTACATCTGTGTCATATTTGAGGTCCTTCAGCAGTGTATCTTTGGCCTCTGCTCCCTATCCGGAGTTTGACATTGTCCCATTCACAAAGTGCATTATCCTTCAGAGTTGGTAAATCCTTGTCCTAAGAAGACATAAAATATAGGCAAATGGTACAGTCCATTAGTAATTAATAAAAAAAACTTCTGATAGGTTGACCTTTGTGCAAACACACACCTAGATGTTATAGTAGCTGTCATCTCTGTCCTCCTTGATCTCTGTTTACCTGTTTCTATCTGTCTATTCTCCTTTAACATCACCATCATCTTCTGCCTCCTGTCCTTCACCCTGGGTCCAGTCACCCTACATTTTCTGTCCCTCTATATATTTTCCCCATTTCCTTCTGTCACTTCTGTTGTATGTTTCCCTTTTTATGTCTTCTTCCTGTCTGTTGCCCCCATTTGTTTTCTTGTTCTGATTCAGTTACTTTCCTGCTGTCCCATTTATGTCTGGTCCCTACTGGTTTTCCCTACCCTCTCCTATCCACTTCCCCTTGTATCCTCCTATTTCTTGTTTTCCTACCCGGGGGGGATCACTACAGTACATTCCCATGTATCATCCTCGAGCAGGACCGTTCAGATCTGACCCTAAACACGGATACTTCCTTCAATAAGACTACCTTATCACGATAACCCAAAAAGGCATACCCTGTATTAGGAGTAACTAAATGGAACCCTAACATTTATTGATGGGCAACTGTGATTAGGCATGCTCAAATGGAGACTCAAAACTCTTTGTTGAAGATTAAGTCTTCGATTTCTGTCTCTTACAAAGAGAAAATAGCTATCCGGACGGATCCATCCCCTTTCAGATAGTTGGGCTACCAGTTGCAAAGAAATAGACGATAGGACCGCGAAGGGTAGGTGCGGAAGGGAATGCCCCTTCCCAGCAAAGGCACAAACTAGTCTAAACCCTTGCAATATCACTTTTCCAATCACATTTTCATGTCACTTAAATGGGAAACAATTTAAAAGTTGTAGTGATTCACTGTTATAATGTTTTTGTTTTGAGAATTACCACTTTTTCGGCGACCTCCTTGCATTTCAGGGAGTTGGCACAAAATACCGTCCAATTTATGCGTATAAAGGTAGAGCAATATGTCTAGCGACGATCGGTAAATCACAAAAGAGTCGTCATTTCTCAAAGATGGCCCCGCCCTGCACTGAAATCAGTATAAACTCGCGTATCCCGTAAATTTTGCAAATATCAGTTCGGATTTTTTCTACGTAAGTGTCCATGCCCTTGTCGCATTTATATTTTTTCGGCCAAGGCGAAGGATCCGGATCCGCCATTTTCTACCCGAACGCTTACTTGCTGAATGCAAAATGATACCCTTTTATGGTCTTTGCTTGCTTTTGTGACCCTTTTCGCGGTCCGTTCTGTCCGCCCTGCACGGTGTGAAAAACCTACCATTTCCCGCGTTTTTCTGCTCGCATATTACAACAAGTTTAGGTGGATTGGCCCCCCGGTGTTTTCTGTCCCTCCCCCATATTTTGTCTGTCGTCTGCCCTGTTTTTCCAGAAGTCCTCTTCCCACCTGCCCACGTATGTCTGGTCGGTCCTTTTACTTTCTGTTTCTGTTTTCTGTCCTCTGGGTCCCCCATGTCCAGGGTTCACTTTAAGTTGCGTTTCTGCGTCCAGGAGCCTATATTTTATTTTGGACGCACAAAATAAAAAATTAGATGAGCTATTGCGTCCGTACAGACCACAAAAATCGATGTTTACATCAAACACCAACAGCTGGTTCCATAAGATTGTGTTCATAATTTGTGTATAATGAATCAAAAATAATGTAGAACGTAACGCTAGCCAGTATTTCGTCTCATTCCACATGCCATTGTCCCACGATCATTTGGTAAATATGATGAGTATGTGTAGAATGTAACCATAAGTACTAGCACACAAAATCCTAGCTATTGAGCATTTTCACATTTTATACCCCCATACATTATAAAGTGAGCTGATGACGTGTGCATAATTGCAGATCGCATGTGTATCGCCCGGTTCGACGGCTGTTCTCGAATTCCCGAGCGGCTTCTCTCCCGGTACAATGAGTTCCTACAATGTGACATCCAAAGCTCACTTAACCCTGCATTGTGGAATTACGAAAACGGCGAATTGTTGACGAGATTTAAATGGCGGAGATAGAGGGTGAAATCTGTGAAACCACAGCCAAACTATGCGGACCCAGACAGTGATGTGACATTGGCGTAAACCGGGGGCGTAAATGGGCATCGGACTAGGGTACATAGTGTGCAATCGCACTGCTTTAGACAGCGTGGGTTTGAAAAATCGCCAACTCCTCAAAAGCGTTGGTTTGCGAGAGTTTAAACTAAAATGCGTGTATTCTTAAAAAGCGTGCAAACAAATAAGAAGCGTGTAATTCGCACTGTAACCTAGCTGAAAACTCCGAAACGAGGAATCAGCCTACTTTAACGCTCAGTGTTTTCCGTATTGCGGCTTGTAACTTGAAAATCTGTACGTACACTCCGCCATTGTAATTATCATAGGAAGAGTTCTAAAAAATAAGATTTTCTGTAGTGATTTGTATATTACTGCGCGAATTAATTCGCCAGATAATTTACTAAATTAGATGTGATTGTGATTACCGCGCACCGCTTTAGATGTTGTCCGCAATAATTCCGCAGCTTTCAGTGGGGCAGTTCTTTTCAAAACATGGTCCGCCCGTAATAACACGACAGTGGGATGCGACTATATCACATACTCGTATCGGTATAGGAATATCGCGAGGAAATGCAACATTTTTCGTGTGTTAATGATCAATTGGGTCGTTTCATGCGTCTAATGGTGTCTTTCACAAGGTTAATTTGTGTTTTTGATAGCAAAGGAATCAAGAGATAATTATCTTTCCGGGTGTGATTGCTCGTCAAGGGTGCCGAATTCGGTAACACTTTTGACGTTTCTTTAGCATATTTTTGCCGTTAAATGTTTTGATGATTGATTTTCATTGTGAAACCGAGTTGTGTTTCTAAAAGAACAATAATATACGAATGAAATCAGAATCCAAAACCTGATACTGCAGAGCTTCATTTGATTTTTGTTTTTCAAACTCAGACTCACTTCTGTTCTGAAGACGTCTATGCATAATCCATGGGCATGATCATGTCAGGAATGAATGATAGGGACTGATCTAGGTATCTGGACTCCCAAAACAATCTGAAAAGATTCCATAAGCTAGAAAAAAATACGGAGATCATATAAGAAGTTTATATGTTGAGTATAGGCCTACTGTGCAATACAGTGTCTTAACAGCAATGGACTTTACATTTTTATGATAATTCGAATTAGATGTAGGTACGATACTGAATCCCGGTTCGCCGTTTCCCTCGTTCAAAAGCAAAAAGGTTGAGGGGTTTTACTTCTCGGTATAAAGGGTGTTTTCATATAAAGGGTGGTTTAAAATATAAAGGGTGGGTTTGAAAACCACCACTGCACACTAGTAGTATGAAGTCCAAATCAGAAGAAATGGGGAGAGATTTAGTATTGTGTCACCACTACGAATTCCGGCAGCCTTCAACATAGAATAAACTGCATGTCGAAGGATTGGGCCTCCGGCTGTACCGAAATGGGAGGTATAAATTTCCCTCCTGGTTGTCTACTACGTTAACAAGTCGTCGATTTTCTGCAAAGTAGTTTTTGATTTGGCAACAGGGAACACAAATTTCAGGAAGAGTACACTGGACTGAGCATTTTAACCTAAACTAGTTAACTTTGTTGATCCAATACAAAGAATTCGCATTGAGAATGAATGAGAATGAAATAACATTGCAGTTGAATGTGGCATTCTTTATTTTAGAAACATATTACAGATATATTGTTCACATTACATTTATTTTAGTTCAAGTGAAAAATCAGCTGAGGTAACAAACACAATTTCTACTTTACAAACAGTGTTCTTTAATTATTGTGTAAAAATTATCATTAAAATAGTTATCTTATGACTACTTTATGAACAATTCCCAACTTAAGCACCGTAGTATATACCTGAAACATGAGGTGTTAATGCCGGCCCCCATAGTGACAAAATCTAATGTTATGCGCGTAATCCAAGTATGTCAAAGTGGACCACACCACTCGCACCGCTGACCCCTCCCAAAATTCAGTACGGACTCCCAAATTTTTGATTCCAAGGTAGCTAAGGTGTCCCCTGGACCCCTTGTTTTAAAACCTAGCCGCTACCCCTGCCCTGTATTTGCCCATCAATCCGATATCTCCTTATCATCTCTGTCCACTTTTCTTAATTTGATTTTCTGTCATCTGTTTCTCCGTTTTGCCTTCTGGCCCTTTGGTTTATTTCTGTCCTGTCGTCCCCTCTACTTCCTCGATCTTGCCATGATTCCTTCCTCATCTGTTTTTCCATCTATCCCCCTTTTGATTTCTGTCACTTGCCTACCCTCACTTTAATACTTATAATCTGCCGTTCCTGTCTGTTTTACATGTTATTATTTTCCTACTATTTATTTCTATCATCCACATCCACAAAGTTTTATGACTGGATCACAGAATCAATAAATAAAAAGTATTAATCCATCTTCATGGAAGATCTAGTAAAAAAATCTAGTTACCACGCCCAAATTCCCCCAAAATATAAGTGCGTGGGGGCTGTGAAGGAAAAAACATGACCTTAAAAAGGGTGCACCTTCTCAAACAAATTGGCTGTTGAAAAGTCCTGGATTTTCCAAATATTGTTGACACTTACAATTGAAGAAAAGAAGAAAGCTACGGACAAGAAACAGCAGAAAAAAACTGTTACACCATTTAGCCTCTTTACGAACCCGTGTTGAGTTTCCTACCATCTAAATCAACATCCTGGTGATGTGATCATAAATCATTATCACTCAATGTTACAGGATAAGTGCAAGTCTTGACCTCCCTATTGCTGACTTCATAACCATAACATTATCTAATGTCACAGTTAGTTAGAACTTGAAATCAAGCATTTAAGTTTGTTCAACTATCATTTCCTGATCATTGAAATTCTGCCCAGAATACACAATGCAAAAGCACACTAACTAAACAAAACATTGCAATGCAGCTTAGAACCATGTTAAAAAGATATGAATGCACAGATTCTTTGTCGCTATGTTTTGTACAAATTTGTCAACTAGTACTTTGTTTAATAATATTTAATTCATTTTAACGTGTGACAAATCCACCGAAGTGCTCACGGGCACCACTGTGGAGATCCTTAGGCTGCTAACAATACAACAAGTCAATCCGAACGACATGGAAGCTTTATGGAAGGAAGTCCGATTTCGGATGCGTGGAACCAAACTTTTCCTTTAATTTCTCAGAGGGATGGTTATAATCGGCAACTAGTTTCACGTATTAAACTGCCTCTCAGGTAATCAACCATGCCCTCATTGGTGAAAGGCCGGTGGATGAGCCCGCCCTCGTTTTAAAATTGAGCTAATTTCTACCTGAATTATTTTCTTTCCACCACACTGTTTGCCCGCCATTTCTTTTCTTTTAAATTTAGAGGGAACAAACTCCTCTGTTTGGTATTGTATTTTCACTTTTGAGCAATAAGTGGGGGGTACAAATTCACATGCTCTAAGAATATTTGACAAACATGTTTTTGGTTGGTCCCGATCTACTAAAATTTAAAACAAGGCTAACATCTTCAGTTCAATCAAGATGTATGGAGCAAATCTCCCGTTTCCCCCCTTAAAGACGACAACTTAAAACTTGACCAAATCGGATTTTCTTGAAATGGGCATGCCTCAAGTATAATGCTATTTGTGTACACGTTTTAGTTAAGAAGAGGAGAAAGACTCCCAAATGTATACGCCCCACTCAAAGTTACTACAGTCTTGTTACACATATAACAGACCGGCGGCAAAACACCTTAATGCGATATATCTATGCATCTGTCTCTTCTGGAAATTCAACATGCAATGCATTTAATATTCAAGGTATAATCAAGTACTTTTTTAGGATTTTACAGATGATAACGATTTTAGCAGCATTTGACATGCTCTACCTGACTAGGGTTTCAAATCATACAGAGTACTAGTACGTGTGTAATGTAAAGAGCCACAAGAACTTATTTAAAATGTCCCATTGACTAGGAACCAAATTTTATATCAACTCTAACTTGTGAGTAGAGCAAACTCCAATTGTTCGCAGCAAATCAATGTTTTCTTTAATTAAATAAAACATTGAATTAGTTGCCATGAGTTTTTGATTTTTTTTATTACAACCATACATTGAACTTTAAACTTCTAGTTCCCCGGTAGACAAAGGATGTATATATTTATTAATCTGTCCTGGAGATGGCCAGCGCAACGACATTGTTTGAAAAAAAAAAAACCTGTGCGCTTGGCCGGATTCGAACCGGCCGACCTTCGTATTAACCTCACGACGCTGTAACCGACTGATCTATCAAAGGTTGGTATTAGAGCGATAGAATCATCATCATTCTGTGTTAGGTTCGAAACGATTTCCTTCGCTTTCCAGCGGATAGCATCAGAAACTGTATATTTAACATATACGATTTATTTTGTTTGAAATTTAAGACTACTTAGTTCTCCAGGTAACAAGTATTAATATATTTATTATCTTTACCTGGAGATGGCCACGCACGACATTGGTTGAAAAAAAAAAAAAAACCCATGTCGGCTGGGCCGTATTCGAACCGTCGACCTTCGTATACATGCACGACGCGTAACCGCCTGAGCTATCAAGCAGGTTTTGGTTTAGAGCGATAGATATCATCTATAGGTGTTAGGTTCGAAACGATGTCCTTCGCTTTCCTAGCTGATAGCATCAGACTCTGTATATTTAACATAGACGCATTTAAATTTGTTTTGAAATTTAAACTACTTAGTTCTCCAGGTAGACAAGGCATTATATATGTAATTAATCTTCCCCGGAGATGGCCAGCGCCAATTGTTGAAAAAAAAAAAAAAACCCACCCATGTGCGCTTGGCCTGATTCGAACCGGCGACCTAGTATTACATGCACTCGCTGTAACCGACTGAGCTATCAGCAGCAGGGTTGGTATTAGAGCGATAGATATCTCTATAGGTGTTAGTTCGAACGATGTCCTTCGCTTTCCTAGCGGATAGCATCAGAACTGTATATTAACATATACGATTATATTTGTTTTGAAATTTTAAACTACTAAAAAAAATAAAAAAAATAAAAAAAATAAATAAATTTAATTAATCTTTCCCTGGAGATGGCCAGCGCACGACAGTGTTGAAAAAAAAAAAAAAAACCCATGTGCGCTGGCCGGATTCGAACCGGCGACCTTCGTATTACATGCACGACGCTGTAACCGACTGATCTATCAAAGCAGGTTGTATTAGAGCGATGATATCATCTATAGGTGTTGGTTCGAACGATTGTCTTCGCTTCCTAGCGGATACATCAGAACTGTATATTTAAAACATATACGATTATATTTTTTTTGAAATTTAAACTACTTATAGTTTCTCCAGGTAGACGAGGATGTTATATTGTATTAATCTTTCCCTGGAGATGGCCAGCGCACGACGTGTTGAAAAAAAAAAAAAAAACCCCATTTGCGCTTGGCGATTCGAACCGTCGACCTTCGTATTCATGCCGACGCATCTAACCGACTGAGCTTCAGCGGGTTGGTATTAGAGCGATAGCTATCATCTATAGGTGTTAGGTTCGAACGATGGTTCCTTCGCTTTCCTAGCGGATATGCATCAGAACTGGTATATTTAAACTATACGATTATATTTGTTTATAAAACAAATATAATCGTATATGTTAAATTAACAGTTCTGATGCTATCTTCTAGGAAAGCGCGGACACGTTCGAACCTAACACCTATAGATGATATCTACCAACCCTGCTTGATAGCCTCATTCGGTTAGAGCGTCGTGCATAGTAATACGAGTCGCCGGTTCGAATCCGTCCAAGCGCAATGGGTTTTTTTTTTTTTTTTTTTTCAACCTGTCGTGCGCTGGCCATCCTCCAGGGAAAGATTAATAAATATATACACAATACAGTTTTTGGAAATAGAGCAGTGGTTTACAAAAGTCTTCAAGAAAAAATAATTGGCTTTGGAGTAGGATCATGGTCCAAGACATTCAAGATTTTTTGAACAATTAGCAATACGATACGAACGAGACTTCAAATGGCGGTTATCCGCCTATCCTGCCTATCCTGCATTGCATCAAATTGGATGGGTAGTCCTATGTTTTTATTGTGCAAGCTGTGCTGAAACTCTCTCTCTACATCTACTTCTCTAAACATTGGGACTGCCCAAAATATTAATCTAAGCAAATAAATTGGCATTGTACTTACCTAGATCTAAAACATCAACTCTATTTTCTATTCTGAAATTCCTTAAAAGGTGATTTCTGATTAAGTAAATAAAGTTTTTCATCTTGATAGAATGCCTGACCCCAAAAACCGCATCTGTCAAGTTTCCAGCCGTTATTTCACCACCGTTTTGATGAAAGAGCTCAAATTGATTTTGTAACCTAGCGTACTGTATAAATTAAATATTGATTGACCAAAATGAGGCCACATTTTCACTCATAACATCCAAACATCCTTTAAGAGCCCTAAATTTTCACACAAAAAATAGCTTCGTCATATCAGATATCAAATTTTGACCACTTCCGACAAAATCTGAGGTATCCGGGAGCGGGCATTCGATCGACCATGTCTTTAACCAAAATCACTAGGAATTTCATATTTCTTCGTGGATTTCCAACAAGATTCCTACTTTCCAATATTTTATTTTTAAAAAACACGCAAATCCCCAGAAAGAACTTATAGATTAATTTTAAATATACGTATGAAATGATTCCTCTGGTAGAGCTGTTCTTTAATACAAAACAAATTAGTTGTTGGAATTCGATACACTCCCTTAAATTACTAAATATCAGATTGCATATGATAAGAGTCACAACCTTAGTACCACCCATTTCTGTGTATCACTAAATATGGATTTAAGAGTGGGCGTTCAACTTTCATACTGCGGGAATTTGAGCTGTGTTATGTTACTTTCAAGTTGGTGCCTTAACAACCTGCACAGTTGACTGTACAGGTAACAATTCTTACTGAGCTAACCCTGCTAGCTTTTTATATTTCAGCAGGA